>QODF01000163.1:209688-236677 GCA_024372805.1 Oostethus manadensis | reverse complement strand
TATATATATATATATATATATATATACACACACACTGTATACACACATATATATGCATTCATACATATACATTATAATGCAAATTATTAATGAATATAAACCTACTGATATAAATTACATAAGAGCAAACCACTGTGGGCTATACTGTATACTTTTTTTAATCCAGCGTGATGAAATTTACCAGCAATGATTGTTGAAATATTAATAAATTCAGATGTAATTTATTTAAAAGGAGAAGATATGCTTCTTCTGAGATATGAAAACAATGACATTTGAACATGCACATAGATGTGTATGTGTCTATGGATGTATAGGCAAAATTGATCAAATTAAAATAAAATAATCCAATTAATTTTTAACATGGTAGCCTCTTAATTGTAGATGTTTTTTTTAGTTTTGAAACAAAAACACTAAATGTAACCTCATTGTGATCTTGAGCTTGCAAATATAAAATTAGTAGTATACAAATATATGAATGGATAAAAGAGATGGCATAGTTTATAAAGGGGTACAATACAGGGACATTACAGAAGCCTCAGTGTGCCACAGTTACAGTACAAAACAAAACAGTGCAGTCACAGGGCTCATCCTCCTCCCACTTCTCTCTCCATCCAGTACATCCTTCCGTAATGGTGCCGCTCAAGCTGGAGTACGCGAGGGCGGCGTTTTAGCTGCAAAAGAGCCCATGCTATTGAGCGCGTCGTGGATGCGGAAGTGTAACCGTGACTCCATGCTATAGTCCTTGTAGTTCATCCTTTAAAAAAAATTCATCATCATTGCCTAGTCAGCGCTTTTTCTTTTGTGAAAAAAATAGAGTTCAGCATTTTGCGGGACAACTTACTTGGCGCTTTCAATCACAAAGATAGCCTTGTCAATGTCGCCTCTCTGCCTGTGCAGCAGGCCCAGCTCGTACATGGTGAACGGCACCAGGTAGCTGTAATGCTTTAGGTCACTTTCACTGCAATAACCAACCATTTCAAAACGCAAATGAGATCATCATCATATGTACAGCATACATTAAACAAACAAAAAACATGATGGCTGGGGAGTCCATGAACATTTTCAATTTTAATAAGTGAAATCTGACTTTAATTAACAAACCATTACAATTTAGCTTTGGAAATTGTATTTTGTTGTAGTATTGGTTGTACCTGGACAAAGTATTACACGTTCTGCAATTTCACTTTTATGTGTTTTTTCTGGTATAAAGCCAAATATGGCTGGCAAAAAAAAAGATCCAGGCCCTGTTTTGCAAGAAAAATATGGGTGAAGAAGAACAGGTTTGACTAACAGTGAAATTTCATTTTAATGTCTTTATGGCTAAAGCCACACACCAAAAAATGTAACGTCTTTTTAGGCAGACAAAATGTGGGTGGCCAGAACTTATTAGAGCCTCCGTATGGTTGTGACCAGGTTAGTGTGAAATATTGACACAAGTGGTCAAATTTTTCATTGGCGTGTTCTTTCTGGGATGAAGCCACACATAAAATACAAATACAAATACAAAAAATGTTAGCAGGCCCTTTCAGGCAGACAGAATGTAAATAGACAAAAATGATCAGAGTCTCTGTGTGATTGTGACTAGACAGCTTTAAAATGTTGTGACAAGTGGTCAAATATTCTGTTTGGGTATTCTTTCTTTGATAAAGCCACACAAGAAATTTGGCCAACAAAAAAAATGTAACCAGGCCCTTTTAGGCAAACAAAATGCGGGTGATTAAATATTACAAGTTCTGCATGGCTGTGACTGTGACAGGTTTGAAATTTTGACACAAGTGGTCAAATTTCACTTTAATGTTTTCTTTCTGGCATAAAAAAAAATAAAAATAAAAAACAGAATGCATATACATTATCCACGGAATGTGGGTGGACAGACATGATTAGTCTCTGTATGTTGTGACTAGACAGGTTATTTATGTTGAGACAAGTGGTCAAATATTCTGTTCATGTGTTTTTCCTTTGATAAAGCCACACACCCCCTTTGGCAAAAAAAAAAATGTATTCAGGCCCTTTTATGAAGACAAAGATATGTTATTAGGGTCTTTGTTTGGTTTTGAGATGTTGAGAAACTTAGTAAAATATTCTGTTCACGTGTCCTTTCTGGCAACAAAAACTGTAACTAGGCCCTTTTTGGCACACATGATCATATTTTATGTTACGTCTGCTTCTTTCTGGCATCAAGCCGCACAGCAAATTTGGCTAACACAAAAATGCAAACATTCCCTTTTGGGCAGACAGAATACGGATTGAAATAAATGATTGGAGCCTTAGTATGGTTGTGACTAACTGGGTTTGAAAAGTGTTTCAAGTGTTCAAATGTAATACCGTATTTTACTGACATGAAACTAACCTCTAATCATAACAAACAATTAAGCAGGCCTTGTTAGGAAATAAAATGTGTATTGTATGTAGCTGACCTGGCGATGACCTGGGTGAAGCAGATCTCAGCCTGGTCCAAGGACCCTAACTGCCTCAGACACAAGCCCTTGAGAAGCTGAACGACACACTGGTCATCCAGGTGGTATTCTGACAGGTCTGGAATTTAAAAAACATTTTTTTTTTAAGTCGCTATAACATACATTTTTTCTACTGTATCTTCACCTTGACTACACTTGAGCTCGTCCTCTGCTTTGTATAAAGTCTGCAGGATGCGGTCGGTCAAGTCGGCTCTTTTGCCAACGATAGTGAAGCCATTCCACACATACATCATCTCCTACAGCCAAAAAAGGGAATGCGGTTGTTTACTTCCAAGCTGAATGACACAGACACAGTGGTGTGACAAAGTGTTTGCCCTTTTCTTATCTTCTGATTTTTTTCATGTACATAACGCTCAAATATTTTCGATCGTCAAACAATGTAAATATTAGTCAATGACAACACAACTGAAAACAAAATGCAGTTCTTAAATTAATTTTTTTTTGCCCTGCGATTGACTGGCGACCAGTCAAGGGTGCACCCCGCCTCTCGCCCAAAGCCAGCTGGGATAGGCTCCAGCATACCCGCGAGCCTAATGAGGATAAGGGGCATAGAGAATGAATGAATGAATTATTAAGTGAGAAAAAAAATCCAATCATGCATGGCCACTTTTGTCTCATCAGACCACAGAGTATTTTCCCAAAACAAGATAGATGAATCGTTGCTGCATTCTTGGGGTAATTTTGGTTGGCCGGCCATTCCTGGGAAGGTTCACCACTGTTCCATGTTTTTGTTATTTGTGGATAATGGCTCTCACTGTGGTTCACTGGAGTTCCCAATCTTTAGAAATGGCTTTTTAACCTTTTCCAGACTGATAGAGCTCAATTAATGTCAGCTATGTTTTAACAGGGGAGGATGTAATCACTTTTTCACAGAGGGACATGTAGATTTAGATTTTTTTTCTCTTTTAATAATAAAATGTTTCATTTGAAAAACTGCATTTTATGTTCAGCTGTGTTGTCTAATACTACTTACTACTACTAATACTAATATTTAGATTTGTTTGATTATTTGAAACGTTTAAGTGTGACAAACATGCAAAAAATAAAATAAAATAAAAAACAGGAAGGGGAAAAACACTTTTCACACCACTATTTCATTAAAATTACAACATGAACTTGTTCTGACCAGAGCTGGGACGACCAATTTGACAGGCTTATGGGAGGCGTATCTCTGAGCCTTCTTGGCTGCAAACTTCTCAGTAGGAATGGACTTTCCAGCCATCCTCAGCCTCAGACCATCCACCTCCCTGCAAAGTGCCACATTTAACTCAATACTTTCTGTAGTGACATGTCGTATCAAATGCCACGTTCTGTTGTTCTCTATTTAAACTTTACCTGAATAGGTCCCCCACATTTTCACCCAGTTTTTTCACTTCCTCCTCTGGAAGCATGCTCAGTATGGCGGCCTTCTGGAATACGTAGATGGCCTATAAGGAAACATAACCACAGAAAATGAATTTTTGCATTTTTGTAGACTGTTTTTTGCTTGTAAACACTCGTGATGAGTTATTGTCCAAAAGTTAGGGTGTCCAAACTTTCTTCAGCGAGGGCCGCAAACTGAAAAATGAAAGGATGTAAGGGCCACTTTGATGTTTTGTAAAACATGTTAAGAAGTTAAGTATAATTAAAAAATAATTGCATTTAAGCTTTGTGATGTATAAAAGCATATTATTGGACTGGTTGACGGCCAGTGCAGAGGGTACCCTGCCTCTTGCCCAAAGATAGCTGGAATAGGCTCCAACATACCCACGACCCTAGTAAGAACAAGCGGTATAAAAAAGAATGGATGGATTTCAGCTAAAATAAAACAATGGTATTTTTCCTCGTAACATTACATCATTATTCTCGTAAAAAAAACATTTTTCTGTTAGGTTATAACATTTTTTTAAATACTTTTACTTTTACTAAATACTTTTAATACAAATTATTGTTCAACAAGCACACACAATGAAAACTATATATTTACAAACTTAACGTACGTCTTTCGTAACACCAGAGACAAGTTAGTAAATAATTAAACAATAATGAAAAATAAAATTATATATATATATGTGTGTGTGTGTGTGTGTATATATATATATACACCATGTCATCTAGAAAAGATGCACCCTTTTGTTTCTGTGCATAAACGTTGTATGCATGTATGCATGTGCATGGATTGTATCTACTCATGTTTTAAAAAATTATAAACTGTCATTCAGGCTCCTAGGCTCATTTCAAAGCTTTCGCCCTATAAAAGGGACGGTCCCAACAAACATTCATTCATTCATTCATTTTCTGTACCGCTTATCCTCATTAGGGTCACGGGGATGCTGGAGCCTATCCCAGCTGGCTTTGGGCGAGAGGCGGGGTACACCCTGGACTGGTCGCCAGTCAATCGCAGGGCACATATAGACAAACAAACATTCACACTCACATTCATACCTTTGGACAATTTTAGTCGCCAATTAACCTAACATGCATGTTTTTGGAATGTGGGAGGAAACCGGAGTACCCGGAGAAAACCCACACACGCACGGGGAGAACATGCAAACTCCCCACAGAGATGCCCAACGGAGATTTGAACCCAGGTTTTCCAAGATCTCCTGACTGTGTGGCCAATGTGCTAACCACTCAGCCACCGTGCGGCCCCCCAACAAACATGTTTTCAAAAAACATTAAAGACTTTTTTGGGTTTTAATTTAATCCAACATATGTGTTTTTGTACACATCAAAGACAGCATTTTTTTATGAACATTGACTAGGATTTTGTATTTTCAAAACAAATAAATATGAAAAATAATGTAGTGTTCAATGAGCCTTACATACATTTTTTTACACTGAAGATCATTTAGAAGGATAATATAGAAGGCTAAGAGTGTTTTACAATTTTACACACTTAACGTACAGAAAATGAGGACAGAGAAGTAGACACAAAAGCTCAGTCCAACACAGATTTCAACCTTTCTATGAGACACATTTAAAACACCTAATATTCAAATTTTACAGTAAAAGCTAGAAAAAGTTTACAATAGTCACCTGTGACCACTTGCTTTCTTTACAGAGCAGGTCAGCGTAATGGTACGCCTCCCTCCATTTCTGTTCAAATGAGTAGGCCCACATCAGCTCCCAGTAACACAGGTGGTGGATCTGACGCCACTCCTGCTGAGTGGCAATACATGCTTGGAATTTTTCTTGAGCCTTCACACACAAAAACACAACAATCAGCAAACAAGTGCAACCAGTGCAGGTAGATGTTCCATTATGTACTCAGAAGCCCTCACCAGTGAGATGTTTCCTTTGAGCAAGGCAATCCTTGCACTGTAGAAAAGGATCAGCGCTCCCTACAGATAACGTACATAGATTACATAGGCATAGATTCAGTCAAACTATTGCCTATTGCAAAGGGACCATTGACACATGCAATACTGCACCCATGACTCCAACTAGAATATCACCATGTACATCTGAATTTTGTTATTACAGACACTTGCCATTGAAAACTAAATCCATCCATTTTCTATACCGCTTATCCGGGTATGCTGGAGCCTATCCTAGCTGACTTTGGGCGGGCTACACCCTGGACTGGTCGGCAGGCAATCGCAGGGCAGACATATAACCATTCACACTCACATTCATACCGATGGACAATTTAGAGTCGCCAATTAAGCTAACATGCATGTTTTTGGAATGTGAGGGGAAACCGGAGTACCCGGAGAAAACGCACGCACACACGAGGAGAACATTCAAACGCCACACAGAGATGCCCAACGAAGATTCAAACCCTAAACCTCCTGACTGTGAGGCCAACATGCTACCCACCCATTCATCTACCATGTGGCTAAAAACTAAATACAAATGCAAAAAATAAATGAAATAAACATGATGATTAACAAGAGAATAATAAGTCATATGCCACTTTTGTCACTAAAGAAAATGAAGAAAATATATATAATTAAGATAATACCAACATAGGCCACACGGTGGATGAGTGGGTAGCACATTGGCCTCACAGTCGGGAGGTTCAGGGTTCGAATCTCCGTTGGGCATCTCTGTGTGGAGTTTGCATGTTCTTCCCGTGCGTGTGTGGGTTTTCTCCGGGTACTCCGGTTTCCTCCCACATTCCAAAAACATGCATGTTAGGTTAATTGGCGACTATAAATTGTCCATAGGTATGAATGTGAGTGTGAATGTTTGTATGTCTTTGTTTGTCTACATGTGCCCTGCGATTGACTGGCGACCAGTCCAGGGTGTACCCCGCCACTCGCCCAAAGCCAGGTGGGATAGGCTCCAGCATAACCGCGAACCCTAATGAGGATAAGCGGCAAAGGAAATGAATGAACGAATGAATAATACCAACATAATTTAAAAGTAAATAATAATATACATAATAATTAAAAATATAAATAATATACAGTGTTTTTTGTCACTTTGCCATTCAGAAAAACAATAAAACCTCCTAACAATAAATAAATAAATCTACTGTATTTTTTCACTTGTCCACTTTTTCCCAATTGGGGTCACCACTGAAAATGAATTGCATGTTTGATTTAAAAATAAATGTCAACAACCAAAGACCTAACTGAAAAAAAACCTAACTAAAATAAAATTAAAAAAGAATGACTCAAATGTTAAAAAAAATCCTAAACATTAAAAAAGTATTTAAATATTAATTTATAAAATAAGTTTTATTTTTCACACTAAAACAACAGCAACAATCTTAGATCTGCACCACTATCTGGATTTTGAATAAAATAATTGGTCCACACTTCCACAAATACATACATAATTACACTACATGTTCCATATGGAATTACAGGAGTGCCCAAATTAAAAGGAAATATAAAACGAATCCATGTCAAAAATATACAAATGTAGTCATATTCTTTTTCTATTGTGTCATTGGTTTTTCTGTATTGTCTTTGTTTTTTCCATTTTGTTGTTGCTTTTCCTGTTTTGCTTTTGCATTTAGTCAATGGCTGTGGACGGGTCATTCTATCAGGGTGACTAGTCCATACCTGACCTCACAATTCCTGCTTGCAGTGGCTATGTAGTAGATATGTTTAAATGTAGCTCTTAGTGTTTGGAAGATACGTCACAAATGTCACTATCATGCCCCCATGCACATCCTGCGCAAACATCTTACACGATGGGAGTCCATATCAAAACTGCTGAGAGAAGTGGCCAACAGGCTGGATGAGACTAGTCACCCTGGAAGAACCATAAAAAACCATGAAAAAGGTGTTGTGGCATCTGTGGGTCAGGGATGATATCCTGCCCCAAGTGTCCCCAGGGTCTTGTTCACAAATGAGGGAAGGAACGCGAGATGTACAGGCGGCTCGTCTGCAGTGATGAGGACTCGTCGGTCTGTTGTGGTGAAGAAAAAGCTGAGCCGAAAGGCAAAGCTCTCAATTTACCGGTTGATCTACATTCCTACCATCACCCATGGTCATGAGCTTTGGGTAGTGACTGAAAGGATAAGTTTGTGGGTACAAGCGGCTGAAATGAGTTTCTTCTTCATGGTGGCTGGGCTCTCCTTTAGAGAGGGTGAGAAGCACTGTCATTCGGGAGAAACTCAGAGTAGAACCGTTGCTCCTCAACACTGAGAGGAGCAAGATGAGGTGGCTCGGGCATCTGGTTAAGATGCCTCCCGTACGCCTCCACAGGGAGGCGTTCAGGGCACGTCCGACCGGTAGGAGGCCTCAGGGAAGACCAAGGATGCGTTTGTTCTCTCAACTGGCCTGTATACGCCTCGGGATCAGCCGAGAGGAGCTGGATGAAGCGGCCGGGGAGAGGGAAGTCTGGGCTTCCCTGCTTAGGCTGCTGCCCCAGCGGCCCGACCTTGGATAAGCGGAAGAAAATGGAGGCATGGATGGAAAATGGAAACAGAATATGACTGCGCTTGTATACGTATTTTTTATTCAATGATTCTCTTTACATTTCCACGTATATTTCCTTTTAATTTTGAAACTCCTGTGATTCCATAGTTCCATACTATTGTTAAATTGCCTTTGTTTTTTAAAGTTAAAATTAGGGATTAAAATTAAATAGTTTACAAAATTTGAGTTTGTAATTTTACCCTCCAGATCTATAGGGGGCAGTAGATTTCCAAAAATACAAATGCAATTTTCTTTTTCTCGGCTACACCATGTATGTTGATGGTCTACACTAGTGAGATCCACTATCATGTCTTGAGGGACAAACTGGGCACAATGAGCGGGCAATTTATTTAACAGTGATTTAACAAATGAGTGCTTTAAACTACAGGACTCCACAATGTTCATGCAATTTGAACTTATTTATGACACAGGAGTACTTTAGTAACTCACATTTGGGAACCTGTCAGCATAAGGCTCCAGCAGGGCCTCTGCATCCCTTAGGTGCACATCACCAGAGCCTTCAAATAAATGAGAAAAAATGTTTAGAAAGCAAAGAGACATTCTGTTAAATGAATGACGGTCTTACCCAGAATGACTGAGATGTAAAGGTGATACACGAGCAGAGTCAAGGTGCTCAGAATGGAGCGCAGACTGTCGCTGGATGCTCCCTCTCGCAACTCGGACAAACCCACCTCCTGTGGAACAACAGCATTTATTAATGCAAACAACAATCTCCATTTAGCTGCATGGTGGACATGAGAAAGCCTACCCTGTCCCCTGAGAAACCCAAAAACTCCATCAGCTTGAGGATTCTGGCCGGAAGCAGCGAGAGCATCTAAAATAGATAAGACAAAAGTGAATTGAAAAAAAATCAGCGTTTATAGACTGTTTTCTAGGTGTGTGTGAGTGAGTGTTCCCACCAAATTAAATGAACCAATGCCCATGTGGACACCTCCTCTGAAGTGGACATTTGTTTTGTTCTTCTTTTCCATATTCCTATTGGCCTTCACCATGGCCTGACACTCCCTGCACACACATAGAGGACCCATTTATACTATATGCTGTACTGTAAATCTTCCCATTAACACCTCTATTTATTTCATTAACCGCCAGATGTCTGGTCTACATCAGTCTTTGATGAATGATGGGTCAAAACAATGGCATTCATAAATGTGGCTGGAGACAACCCCTTGATGTATTTTTTACGCCTTAAGATGCCGTAGCCGTGCTTGAAGTATTATTATTTATTATTTACTGTAATGTTGTTTACAATTACCTCATTGACGGCATTAATGCTAACTGAGCAGTTTCTATTACAACATTGGTTCTGTTGCTGTGTTGTGCAAGATACTTGTTAATCAACAACCAATAAGTGCACTATGTTTTTGTTTCTACTTTGTCATGCACTCCATATCGTTATCAAAGTTAAAGATTGGGTGTAAGAGCCTGGATATAATGACAGCATTTACTGTTTGCAACTTTCCTAAATTGCCAAGTCCTTGTGGTATCTTACTTAAAAATCTGGTAGCTGTTTCGCATCCCCATGCCTCCCTTGATGAAGCTGATGATGGTCTCGTCAAGAAAGGTGAGCGCCGCCTTCTGCAGCAGCACTTCGGCGAAACAAAGCTCTGCGTGCATCTCCTCTGACGTGACATAAAAGTAGCAATTTATATACCACTCCTATCAAATAGGCCGACATAATGCAGGACACCACATTGTAATAGGAAGATGTGTTTCAGTAAATGCTTCATTTGTGCTGTACGAGAAAGCTGACTCACCTTCTGTTAGGGTTTCAGTTGATTGCCTATACCACAGACTAGCCAGCGTCTCCATTATTCCAGTTTTCTTTCTAAATCTAAGTTAGGAAACACAAAGCTGAATGACTGGACACTTGAGTCACATGATTTTATATTTTCCATGCCTTACCCCTGGCAAATCAGCAGGGACTCGTTCAGTGACTTCATGGCACCATCCATGTCCTTTGGGTTGAAGGTCATGCCAGCCTGCATCACCAGGATGCTGCTGTATCCCATGGCGTGGTACATACTCTGGCTCTTCCTGAAGGAAAGAAAAATACATATATATTAGTGTAAACACAATGCACACAGTGCGTCATAAATTTTATGAGCAACGTGGGACTTACCAAGGTTTTAAAAGAGCCAATGCGTCAGCAAACCTGTTGTTTAAAAAGAGATCAAGGGCGGCGGAACAGTCCTTCAACGCGTCCTCCAGCTCCATTTGGGGTTTTCTGAAGGGAAAAGTACCAAATCAGAAGAGTAATAATTAAATATAAGGAGTACACTTTTTGGTGTATCTGGTGTATCACTTCTAAAATATAGTAATATTATTATTATTTTTTTTATTTAAAAAACTATTACCCCAGCAATATATATATATATTTATTATGTGCACAAAATATTTTTCAGGTTAAACTTACAATTTGTAATTAATTTAATTAATTAATATTCATTAATTAATATTTTAATTAATTAATTAAACTACAATTAACTGTTATGTTACTGCTACAAAACATTTAATAATATACATTTAGATTTTAAAAAGTCTTGTTATTGGACTTCTGTGCTCGTCACGGATTGTCTTTAACGAACACCATGTTCAAGCATAAGGGTGTCCACATGTGCACTTGGCACCAGGACACCCTATTTACACCCTATTTACATTCGATGATTGACTTTGTGGTTGTGTCGTCGGACTTGCGACCACATGTTTTAGACACTCGGGTGAGGAGAGGGGCGGAGCTGTCAACTGATCACCACCTGGTGGTGAGTTGGTTCCGATGGTGGGGGAGGATGCCGGTCAGACCTGGCAGACCCAAACGCATTGTGGGGGTCTGCTGGGAACGCCTGGCAGAGTCCCCTGTCAGAAGGAGTTTCAACTCCCACCTGCGGGAAAGCTTTGTCCATGTTCCGAGGGAGGCAGCGGACATTGAATCTGGGTGGGCGATGTTTCATGCCTCCATTGTCGATGCGGCCGATCAGCGCTGTGGCCGTAAGGTGGTTGGTGCCTGTCGTGGCGGTAATTCCAGAACCCGTTGGTGGAGACCAGTGGTGAGGGATGCAGTCAAGCTGAAGAAAGAGTCCTATCAGGCCGTCATGGCCCATGGGCAGCTGACAGGTACCGGAAGACCAAGCGGTCTGCAGCTCTGGCGGTCGCTGAGGCAAAAACCCGGACATGGGAGGAGTTCAGAGAGGCCATGGAAAACGACTTCCAGATGGCTTCAAAGAGATTCTGGACCACCATCCGCCGTCTCCGGCGGGGGAAGCAGTGCACAGTCAACACCGTGTTTCGTGGGGACGGTGTGCTGCTGAACTCGACTCGAGATGTTGTGGACAGGTGGAGGTAATACTTTGAATACCTTCTCAATCCCACCGACACGCCTTCCAAAATGGAAGCAGTGCTGGGGGACTGAGAGGCGAGTTCGCCTATCTCTGGGGCTGAGGTCACCGAGATGGTCAAAAAGCTCCTTGGTGGAAAGGCCCCGGGGGTGGATGAGATCCGCCCGGAGTTCCTTAAGGCCCTGGCTGCTGTGGGCGTGTCTTGGTTGACACGACTCTGCAGCATTGCGTGGGTGTCGGGGGCGGTGCCCCTGGACTGGCAGACCGGGGTGGTGGTCCCGCTTTTCAAGAAGGGGGACCGGAGGGTGTGTTCTAACTATCATGGGATCACACTCTTCAGCCTTCCCGGTAAGGTCTATTCAGGGGTTCTGGAGAGGAGGATCCGCCGGATACTCGAATCTCGGATTCAGGAGGAGCAGTGTGGTTTTCGTCCTGGTCGTGGAACTGTGGACCAACTCTATACTCTCGGCAGGGTTCTTGAGGGTGCATGGGAGTTTGCCCAACCAGTCTACATGTGTTTTGTGGACTTGAAGGCATTCGAACGTATTCCACGGGGAATACTGTGGGGAGTGCTCCGGGAATATGGGGTATCGGACCACCTAATCCAGGCGGTTCGTTCCCTGTGTGACCGGTGTCAAAGTTTGGTTCGCATTTCCGGCAGTAAGTCGGACCCGTTTCCAGTGAGGGTCGGACTCCGCCAGGGCTGCCTTTTGTCATCGATTCTGTTCACTATTTTCATGGACAGAATTTCTAGGCGCAGCCAGGGCGTTGAGGGGTTTCAGTTTGGTGGCCGCAGGATTCAATCTCTGCTTTTTGCAGATGATGTGGTCCTTTCGGCTTCATCGAGCAGTGACCTTCAACTCTCACTGGATCGGTTCGCAGCTGAGTGTGAAGCGGCTGGAATGAGAATCAGCACCTCCAAGTCCGAGTCCATGGTTCTCTCCCGGGAAAGAGTGGAGTGCCATCTCCGGGTCGGGGATGAGGTCCTGCCTCAAGTGGAGGGGTTTAAGTACCTCGGGGTCTTGTTCACGAGTGATGGAAGGATGGAACGCGAGATGGACAAGCGGATTGGTCCGGCGTCTGCAGTGATGCGGACTCTGCACCGATCTGGCGTGGTGAAAAGAGAGCTGGGCCAAAAGGCAAAGCTCTTGATATACCAGTCGATCTATGTTCCTACCCTCAGCTATGGTCATGAGCTTTGGGTAGTGACCGAAAGGACAAGATTGTGGGTACAAGCGGACGAAATTAGTTTTCTTCGCAGGGTGGCTGGGCTGTCCCTTAGAGATAGGGTGAGAAGCACTGTCATCCGGGAGAGACTCGGAGTAGAACATCTGCTCCTCCGCATTGAGAGGAGCCAGATGAGATGGCTCGGGCATCTGGTTAGGATGCCTCCCGAACGCCTTCCTGGGGAGGTGTTCAGGGCACGTCCAACCGGTAGGAGGCCTCAGGGAAGACCCAGGACACGTTGGAGAGACTATGTCTCTCAGCTGGCCTAGGAACGCCTCAGCATTCGCTAGGAAGAGCTAGACGAAGTGGCCGGGGAGAGGGACCTCTGGGCTTCCCCGCTTAGGTTGCTGCCCCCGCGACCCGACCTCGGATAAGCGGAAGAAAATGGATGGATGGATGGATGGATGGATCAGAAAAATGTCTTATGTAGTACAAAAAATATTTAAAATATGTGACAGAAAACTACAATAAGCCTATTTACATGAATGCAATGATTATATATTTTTTTTTACATTTTTCAAATAAGTCACTGTAGTAAAAATAAATTGCTATACCCTGCAAACACGATGTCAAGTTCTTACTGCTCTCCAGTGTCTGAATAGTGTAATACAACTGGAATTCATCTGTGTTATTAGGTTATCTGCAATGTAGATGGGATTTAGGCTCTTTGAGGGAGCCGGATCTTGGTCACCCGTTCCTTTCAAAGAAAACTGGCTAATTTGGATCATTTTTAAGTTTTAAGAAGCCAGCCTGGCCTTAACTCATTTGATCTGGGGAAAAAAATCACTCTGAGGTAAATAATTTAGATATCCCACCAATATGAGTTTGAATTATTCTGACATATTGATTCCAACCTTATTTGACATGTGTGGATTACATTGTAAATACTTCTTCCTACTCTTTTGGGGCATGTGGAACTGTCAATTGTATTAAGCAATGTATTCCAATGTAATTTATATGCATGTCCCAATAAAATGAAACCATTACCATTTCCAATAGACTGGTGGACTGTCATGAGGTGAATTTTGTTGCTCTGTTAAAAAGTCAAACTCCTGTACTCTCTTTGGGTTATATGCATATCTCCTCCCCATGTAACTGGGAAAAAAAGAATGGTTCCCAGCTGTGACTCGGTTCCCGTCGTTCCGGTTACCGAGCTGTTCAGAGGAACCGGTTCGTTCGTGAACGTCGCAACACTAATCTACATTCCCTTCCTGTCTATTGATAAGCATTAGAGTATATGACACTCAAAAAGTGTAATTAAATCACTTACAATGCATCCATACTGGAACAGCCTTGGTCCATCTGGGAACATAATGAGAAAACAACTCGTTTTTCACACATAAGGTCACACAAAAGTCGTTTAGCATTGCATCGTAGGCATTTTCAACGCAAAAATACACAGAAAACAGAGAGCATTAGAACCAACACACCAACCTGTTGTTGGGAGTGTTCTTCCATCTCCATTGGCAAATAAAAAGTGATGGTCTGATAAAAGGGATAAAGCCTCTGAAAGCACCCTTTGCAGTGTCTACAGCAGTTTTCTCCTGGAATTTAGATGTTCATTGGATCTTCCTCACTATTTATACCCTACTAAGGTTGGACTGAGCACCAGCCGGCCCACTCTCACATCTCCTGATACTACAAGACACAATCCGCCGGTTGTTTTGGCATCTAAGAGTGAGCAAAAGAGCAAAGCTGGAGTATGAAATTGCAATTAGCTTTACACATAGTGATACTGGGCAAGCAAAAGTCAAATAATAACAATAATACTGTGGCAACTTTAGTTCGAAAATAGAAAATGGATGGATGGATGGACTTAAACCAGCCATGGCGAGTGGAAAAAAAGTAAAATCCATAAAATCCATCCATGTGGATCTCAATAATGCAGTTTTATTTATGAACTTGATTTTGAATGACTTTTGCTCTGATTCAAGCGCCACTAGCGATCACCTCTTATGCTACTACAATACCCACAATCCTTTGCACCGCTTTCCTTTTCCGCTTAACATGGCGACGCCAACCGCTGCACAGAATCACAATCCAAACATTCCAGAATATGAGCACGGCGACGGAAATACAAGAACGTTCCACGTCGACTCGTTCAGAACGGAATGGTTGAGCAAACTAAACCCGTCTGACTACTCTTACAGGCCGGAAGACGAAGACACCTTTCACGCCCACTTTGCCCATGAGATGGGGGTCAGCGTGGACCTGATGCGGGAACTCAAAGATGTCTGCAGGTGCTTATTCCAAACAATTTAGATTTACGCTTCTAACATCAAACCAGAGCGATACTTTATGAAAAAAAACAAATGGCTGATGGCCATATAGTCAGCTTGTGGCCTGACTTCCTTGCGTCAAAGATATGTAGCCAGGAAATAGACATACCCCTCATCAAGCTTCAGGAAATAGATACAACCGTCATCGTGGAGCTAGGATGGCGCAGAGCCTGCATCCCACCTGTTGGACTTAACGACCGTTACACTGCAGTCTGTTAAAAGACACAATCTTATTGACATTCACACAACATCCGCCACAGCGACTATACTCAGGAAATAGACATCCCCATCATACTTGCTGCACTCAGGTAGTTGACATAACCTGTCCTAGACAGTATGATGCAGCCATGACGTAGACAGGGGCGCTGCCATCCACTTGAAATTACACACACACTTATAAACATTAATTTGATATATTTGTTCTTCAAGCATTGCGGCACTGCATTGCCATCCTGAGGACCAGCAGCCTGACTCGCAAGTCGTTCCTGATGACGCATTGCTGAAAACCCTTGTGTATGACCATTTCTTTGCTTATTTATTCATTTTAAGTGACAGATTTGAAACCACTTTGATTTGTCTTGGACAGTGAAAGGAAGAAGCATCAAGACTACAAATCGTCCCTTAAAATTGGCAAGAACAGACATGACCTTTATGCAGATGAGCAGGTGAGTTGAGTGGGATGGGCTGGTGATGGTTTGTTTGTACATAGAAGGATTACGTTACAGTTTGCAAAAACTAGGCCCGATTGGCTGTCGCAATGAGACCAGAGGCGCTGGAAGATTTAATCCCCGAGGGAGAGGTCATTCTGACAATCAACGTCTACTACCCTGCTACTTTTGAAAAGGTGAGCATCGTTGCTGGCTAAGGAACGTATTTCAACAAGGGTCCCTGCGGTAAGTCCCTAAGGAAGAGCGTACCGGCTAAGGAGCATGTTGCATATTTTCAACTATTTAGCCCATCTTTGAGGATTATCCCGATAATGTTGCAGCAAGAACAATTCTATGGACTTTAGCAAGTGTATGGCTAAAGTAAACGATCAAGTGATTTGAGTAAATTTTCAAGGCTTATTCATTTTGATCCTGAAAATGATTATAGGCAGTTCTTTTCTGCAAACTCAGCATCACAGTCGTAGGGACAGAAGTGGTTTGTGGGCCGAGTCCCTCCTGTAGTCCAATAATATTGTCATGGCAAGATTCCATAAACTTTAACACTTGCTGGCCAAGCAAGTCCATGTCGTTCAGGAGCATGTTGGTTAATTTCAGCAGCTCCTGTTTAAACTTATTAGTCTTATATTCTTAAATTGTAAGATCAATTCTAGCAAAAAGCTAATGTCAACGCTGACACTTCGTAAGAGTGTGTTACTTAGTTTTCAAATGGTCATTGTCTATCTTTTTGACAAAAGAAGGTGGTGTCTAACTGTTGTTGTTGGGACATCTATAATCCCTTAATGTTGAAACAAGGAAAGTTTGCAATTTTGTCAAGGCAAGAAGCGTCACTAATCCACTCTATTTTTGTCCCCAACAACAACCCTCTTGTCCCCTTCCTTGCAGTTTGTCTATGTCAGACCCCACGTGACACTGCTGCTGCTGGGCTCCCAAAGCCTGACGGAGCTCAGGGACGCCATCTGCTGCGCCAGCGATTTGCAGGTGTCCGGAGAGTTAAGCAACACGCCCGAAATGGCGCCGGACTTCGTCAGCAAAGTGAGCGTTTAGCGTGCATCCCCTACTTCCCCGAGTCGTGCTTTTGTAACCGGGTGGCGCTGTTTTGTTGTGTGTATTAGGATCACTTCAAGTCAGCCTTCTTTTTCTTTGAAGGAGTGTTCTACAACGACATGCGATATCCTGAGTGTCGCGACATCAGCGAGTGAGTTTGAATGGACTACTTTACTATCTTTACCTGCTGCAACTGAGACCAAGGCCCCGTCTCATCAATTAAGTGTCCTTGAATAGCTATACAGTTTTCACTAAGGGAAACTGATATCAACAAAGAGTCTGTTATTGATGGCAGGCTGTTGCGTGAGGATAAACATCAGCTGGCATGCTCAGTGAAAGACTTGTTTTGTCATTAAATAAAAGCGATTACATAAAGTCAAAGACTGTATGCTCCAGAAGGAGATGCTGTAAAAGATTCCCTAATACATTTCAGTAATTGCTGTCACACATTTACTAAAAGTAATGTCACCTGAAGTAGAACAGTGGCAAACAACTATTTCAGGTCATGAGATTGCACTTAATACAGAATATCCACACTAAACCACCGGAGGAACTTGTGCAGCACTTTATATTAGGTTTCTATATGCTAAACGACTCGATTAATCTGAAGCTTGTCGTTTCGATTATTTGTGATCTGTCAGGCTTGGTGTGTCCAATGTGTGGCCCTGGGGCCATTTGCGGACACTTTGTTATTGGCCTGTGTAAACAAATAATTTAATAAGAAAACTAAAAAAAAAACCAAAAAACTTGTGCAGTAATTTTATAATAGTAAAAAGGAAAAAAGGACACTGACCAAAGTGGATACTACAAATTATCTGGGTCACAAAGCTGAGATGCAGTCTTTTCTTTAAATACATATATAACGTCTTAGCATATTGTGTTGGTTTACGAAATATTGTTTGTCACTATTTATTGGTATGTGGAACAATATACAGTTTGAACACCTCTGGGTTAAGCCATATACGGACCAAATAAATATGAACCAAACCCAAACAGTGGTTTGGTCCGTATCATAAAGCAGAAAACAGGCAAAAATGTTGCTCACTGTTTTCCATAGTCAAAGCTGATGTGTGCGAATAACTTGTTTTTCCTAAAACACAAACATAACCACTCTTCTTTCATGGATGACTAAGGAAATTAAACATATTTACAATTGAATCAGAGGAAATGTGCATTTTTAAATCGGAAAACCAATAATTGAATACTAAAATGATTGTTAATTAACTGGATAATTCATTTATCAATTAATTGTTGCAGCTCCGGTAATGTTTTTTCTACGGTTACTTTTGCAGGTTTTCACTCAGCTTTAGACATTTCCATCATTTTGTTTGTCTTCAGTGAATAGGCAAACTTAGTCGATGTGGCTGTGAAAATGTGAGTGTAATGTTAGAACTTAAGCTCACATAGCTAACGTTTGTGTCCCCACCTCCATTATATTACATTGTTCTACAGTAGTGTTCAAAATAATAGCAGTTGCTAACCAGATTAATCACTTATTTTTTACTTCTACATGCCAAACAAGTTACCAGTAGTTTCAGTAGAAGTAGAAGGAAAAAACAAGAACCAGAATTCATGATATGCATGCTCTTAAGGCTGTGCAATTGGGCAATTAGTTGAAAGGGGTGTGTTTAAAAAAGTCTGCCATTGATTGTATCAACTCAAAACTATTTTGTACAAACCTTTTTGTTTCTAGGATTTGGCAATCCTGTGAATCACTAAAATAATATTTAGTTGTATGAGCACAGTCTTTTTAACTGCTTCACATCTGTGTGGCATGGAGTTGACCAACTTGTGGCACTTTTCAGGCACCACAAGTGCCTGAATAGAATTTGGCAAATTCTAACCTCTTCTGCACATGCCTTTTTTTAACAGAGGGACTTTTTGGGGTATTCTTGTAAATAGATTAGCTTCACACAGACGTCTTGGAACTGTCACAGTACTTACAGGTAACTCCAGACCGTCTTTGATCATCCTTGAGCTGATCATTGGCTGAGCCTTTGCCATTCTGGTTACTCTTCAATCCATTTTGATAGTTGTCTTGAGTTTTGTGCCACACGTCTGGTTTTGCTCTCCATTTTTAAGGCATTGGAGATCATTTTAGCCGAACAACCAAACATTTTTTGCATCTCTTCCTAAGTTTTCCCTTCCCCAATCTACTTTTTAATCACAGTATGCTGTTCTTCTGAACAATGTCATGAATGACCCTTTTTCCCCAGACATTCAAAGAGAAATGCATGTTCAACAAGTTTTCATCCTTAAATAGGGGCCACCTAATTCACACCTGTTTTTTCACAAAATTCATCATTCATCACCAATTGAATGCCCTTCTATTTTTTAATGTACGCCTTTCAGTTAATTGCCCAACTGCATAGCCTTAAGAGTGTGTATATCAAGAATCCTGGGTCTTGTTTGGTTTTACTGGTAACTTGTTTGCCAAGTAGCAATAAAAATATACTAATAACTGTACTTAATCTGGTCATTCACATTGGACTGCTATTATTTGAACTCTACTGTACGTGAAATATGGTATCTATTACCTTGGTCAAATGCAGAGTTACACTGTAAATATGTAAGTGGATGAAGTGCACAATAGTGCTTCTTAGAAACCCACACTCTTAAAGCTACTGACAACAAATGGCGTGTTCGAATTTGGAAATACTAAAAGCTCTTTTAAACTGTCAAACTGTCAATAAGCCATTGTGGACTTATTTTTCAGAAAGAGTGTAATATGAGACCTTTTAATATGACTTACAATATAATCAAAGAGTATTTCTGAAAACCACCTCTGCAGGACCACAATGAAATGGGCAAAGGCCAACAACTTCCCACCGTACAGCAAGGCCAACATGGAGGACACAAAGTTTGTGGATTTGAAAATCAAAGTGGGCTTCCCATATCTCTACTGTCACCAGGGAGACTGCGAGCATGTCGTCATCATCACAGACGTAAGGTAAAGCACAAAATTCACCTAAAATTCATCAGTGTATTTCTAGTTGGCGCAGCAGCAGTCCCAATTCCCTCAATTACCCCTCAGTTCATCGTGAATTGTATCTTACAGGGATGGGCATCTGATCGGGGTTTCCCCCGCCCCAGTATCACCGTTTTCATAAAAAAAATTGCTGTATTACCACTGCGTGTGACTCCGGGTGATTCTTCCTGATGTGTGATATTAGATGAGAAGTATTAAAAGAAGATACTTTAAATCCATTTGCATAAAAAGTCACAGCAAATTGCATATTTATAATGTGAAGGTGAAACTTCAAATGAATTCCGGACCACGGAGATACTGAGTTAGCAAGCTTTTGGGCTGATATCAATATCTACAGAAAAAAATGACAGATATGAGCTGATCCCATTTTAATGGCAATAACGGCTAATAATATTGGTTGGATATTATCAGCCAGTGGTTCCAAAACTTTTGACAGTGGCATACCCCTTCAGACATTTGCCCTGAAGCCATGTACCCTCTACTCCTTATAAAGCAAACCTTTTTATATTAATTCACTTAAAATATTGAACATAATTTTATAGTAATTTCAGGTCAAAATTTTGTATTTTTGATGGTCACATTTTGATTCATTTCTGATGAGAATTGATGAATAGATAAATCATCTTGCATAGCTATAGAAACACTGTATTCAGTAGTTGTTTGGTTAATTAATTTTATAGTAATTCCGGGTCTAAATGTGTATTTTGCATGGTTACATTTTGAGATTGAGACAAATAAAGACTCCTAATGCACAAAATAATCATCAAATTTATTGGTTCATAAGACGCACACACAGCAATTAACATCATTGTGTGCTGTCGCCATTCTACTCCTTCTCCTTGCGCCCTGAGGCGTTCAGGTGCACTAGTAATTGAGTGTTTATGTACCCCCTGTTGGAATTGGCGTACCGCACTTTGGGAACCTAGAATCTAAAAGTGAACTGTGTTATACTAACAGGAACAATCTTGATGGCGGATGGACAACTGTGAATGCAGAGTAACCCCAAATTTCCCCAAACAAAAATAATGTGCAAAATAATCTCTTAACGGAGGCACTACATGGTTGTTTTGGCAGATGGAGCTGAAATTGAGACTTCCGAACATTTAGCTGCACTCTGGCATTAGGCGAGACAAACTGTGACAGAAGCTGGCAGCTTGGCTTCACCGAATCAACTCAACCTTCGTGCTTCCTTGATTCTACGTCATTTGTGGCCGCTAAACCCTTAAAAACATGATGGGCTATAGAAATCTCTTAAGTGTGGAGCCATATAAAGTCACATTGTTTTAAATGAACGAATGAATAAATGTTATTGTAATGGCTACTCTTCCCAAGACATGGCTTAATGAAGCGTCAAGGGAAGCTCACACACCAATTTGTAACCACCACCGCCCCCAAACGCCTGAAACATTGTAACCTTTTGATGTCGTTACATGAGCGGGGAGACCACAAATTAAAGCAGCCCTTGAAAAAGAATCAGATGATATTCTGCAGCCAATGGGAAGCTTTCATCCTTTTGTCTCATCAATATTTGCAGGCTGACTCACAGAGACGACTGCCTGGACCGGAAGCTGTACCCGCTTCTGACGCACAAGCATCGGGTCATGGTGCATAAGTGTGCCGTTTGCTACACCTTCATTGGAAGGTACGTTATTAAAAAGGCAAAGAAAAAAAACACACTTTTAAAAATAATTTCATTTGCAGGTGGTGCACCACTGGCGATCAGTTCGCCCCAAGTAACCCTTGTCTGTTTTGCAACAAGTGTTTCCACATGCTGCACTACGACAAAGACGGGAACAAGCTGGGAGATTTCCTGGCTTATCCATACGTGGACCGTGGTGCTTTCAACTAACACTGCATCCTTGGTATACTGGTGCATGTCAATGAATTAGAATATCAATAGATTGATTTCAGGACGTCAATTCTGACTAATAGGCCAATTAAAGGCTCTGGATTTTTTTTTTGCAATTCATATGCTAATTTAGGTGCAAACCAGTTTTGTACAATTTTGTTGTTTTCATTTTAGAGATACAGGTTTAAAAAATATTTCCAGCTATTAGTTATAAGCATCGAAATGATTAAATACAAAATACACTCTTGAAATATTTCACCCTGTGGGTAGTGAAGAGTAAGTGTTTGCGTTGAAGTACTGATAGTTATACAGGTACTTTTCAAAGATATTCTAATTGATTGAGATGCATCTGCGTGTGTTCATTGTTAAGTGTTTAGTTTTGCACAATTTATTTATATTTCTAAGAGACTTCAAATAAAAAATTTACTGAGAGCTTGTTGACACTTAATTCAACATATGTGGATTCCCCATTTGAAGGAACATATACATATTAGACATTTTACATTGAGTATTTAATCTCTAAATAAATGTCTAATATTAACTGTAACCCTACTTTTGGCCCACCCTGTATACAACATAAGAACATGCGTCTTGACTTTCTTTCAGGTGTTGCCACAAATGTGTAGTGTTCTTTGCTTTGCTGGTAATGGAGCCCTGGCTAACTTGCACACTGAAGATGTTGCATCTAACGTAACGCCTATCAAATGAAAATATATACACTACATTGAGTGCATTCTGGTCATTTGCATAGGATTTGATACTATAGTTTAGCATTTTAAAATAAAAACTAACTGCTGCATTGAGCAGAAAGTGATTATACACAGGCTAATGCCAGGTGTTTTTCAACTAATACATTGTGTTAAAAGGTTTGACTAAAACATCTTACCAATATCAATTTGTCATCAAAACATGCAGCATGTTACTAGACCTAAAACAAGGGACTAAGCTACATTTTATGTAACAACATGCAGTGTATACCTCATTCAAACTAAGTACATTATTTGGAGCAAAAAAAGTTTAGATATAGATTAATCCATGTCATAATCGGCCTGCTAATACATGGGCTGGGCTCTAATATCAATCCTCTTATTTCATATATTGGCCAATGTATTGGATATCAGCTTTTTTCAGGGCCCCAATATCGGTATCGCCCCCAAAAATCTCTTATTGATCGGTCCACCTTAAAATTCAGCCTCTACAAAGAAAACATTCCATAGCATGTTGACACTACTTTATTATTATTTGACACTGGAACAGAGCAAACTAAAAGGCACGAAAATACTCTTATTTACACAAGTTTAAAAGAATAACTTTTTTAAAAGGCAATTTTTTGGAATGGAAGCGGCTAAAGGTGCTTGTGGTGAACTGGTGCAGTCAAATCCACTAGAAGATGCTATCGCTGTCTATGACTACTACTACCACAGACTGAAAACGCTGACAAACCAGTTCAGGTGATCAGTGGAAAGGTGAACATGGCATCCCAGTGTAAAGAACAGCAGCAATGGTCTTGATCAATCTTACGGAATCAGGTGGAGACTTCCTGATTTTTGAGGCCACTGTGGGACAAGTAGATGAGTGTTAGACTCCATGTAGTGCACACACTGTGCACTTTTGTAAGCATCCTCTGAGGCTACCTGAGGTTCTCCCCAGTCAAGGCGTCCTCATGTGACTTGTTTTCGTCAGAGCTTGGGTCTCCATCGCTTGGGTCTCCATCGCTTGTCTTGTCTAAGCAAATTAAATAGACACACACCCACTCAAGCTCAGACGACCAAAAACCATGGTAAAGATGAGCACTGGGAGAGCATGTGATGACACATGTATAGCCCTAAACCTTGAGGAAATCATTCCAATTTTCCGGCCATTGGGCACAGCTCTTCCTGAGAAAGGATCCTTTTCATGAAAAGCACTCGTAAGGTTGAGCATATTCATTCATAGCCAAGCGGGTCACTCAAACTACTCAAAATGTGGCCAGAAAGACTCCAGTGATCAGGTTAATTTATGCGACCACAGAGATCCTGTGACTGAAAAGGGACAAATGGATGCATGGTGGAAAAAAGCAAAACTTCAATAACGTTCCTTTCCCAGATTTGTTTGTGACTCATCACCAGGTCTAGATGACTATCTCCTGTGGCTTTGTGAGGCAAATAAACCTCAAGTGACTCCAAGTTTGGCCACATGGAAATCTCACATAAAACGTTAAAATATTATGACACATTTTTTTCAGAAAGTAAAACCCATATTATTTAGGTTCATTACACAAAGTGACATTTTGCAAGTTTGATTTGAATGATGATGGCTTACAGAAAATGAAAACTCAAACCCAGTGTCCTGCGTTTCCCATATATAATTTTTTTATTGCCGCCATAATTGATTTGTGGACAAACGCAACTAATAATTTGGGACGGCTGCAGATAAATTTGGCTCTACCTTGTTTTGTTTATAGATTTGGCGGTAGATGTTTGCCCTCACCCACAAACATAAAGGATGGGATCATATCTGCTTCTTCCCCCACCTTGTACACACCTACTACTGAGCTGGTTTCACTTCCAGGTGTGCCTTGTCAGGGTTAATTAGTGGAATATCTTGCCTCATTAATTGAGACCATCAATTGTGTTGCGCGTGTCCAAACGTATGGTCTGTACTGTATGCCAAGATACCACCTAATAACTCATTCATTCATTCATTTTCTGTACAGCTTATCCTCATTAGGGTCACGGGGATGCTGGAGCCTATCCCAGCTGGCTTTGGGCGAGAGGCGGGGTACACCCTGGACTGGTCGCAAGTAAATCGCAGGGCACATATAGACAAACAATCATTCACACTCACATTTACACTCTAATGGACAATTTAGAGTCGCCAATTAACCTAACATGCATGTTTTTGGATTGTGGGAGGAAACCGGAGTACCCGGAGAAAACCCACACACGCACGGGGAGAACATGCAAACTCCACACAGAGATGCCCAACGGAGATTTGAACCCAGGTTTTCCAGATCTCCTGACTGTGTGGCCAATGTGCTAACCACTCAGCCACCGTGCGGCCCCACCTAATAACTGACAATAGCAAAATATCGGCAGTCCTTCACTGCCTTTTCGCAGCTCACTTTGCACATATATATGCATATATATGTACATACATCTACATATGTACGTATGTATATATATATATAGATGTATGTACAGTAGTATGCAAAAGTTTGGGCACCCCTGATAATTTTCAAGATTTTCTGTAATCAATCGTTAGTTGTTTGGATCAGCAATTGTAGTTAAATAAATCATATAGCAGACAGGATTTACAGAAAGTGCGCAATAATTATTTAAACAAAATAAGGCAGGACAGATAAATCAATATTTAGTACATCCTCCTTTTTGCAGAAATAACAGCCTCTAAAGTCTAAACACTTCCAATGTGTCTGGATTCTGGTTGACAGTCTCTTTGACCATTCTTCTTTACAAACCAGGCAGGTTTGATGGTTTCCAAGCATGGACAGCCCGCTTTAAATCACACCACAGATTTTCAATAATATTCAGGTCTGGGGACTGAGATTCCATTGCAGAATGCCTTTGTAGAACTTGAGCAGTGTTTAGGGTCTTGTTGAAGTATCCAGCCCCGGCGCAACTTCAACTTTGTCACTGATTCTTGCGAACATTGTTCACAAGAATCTGCTGATACGGACCGGAATCCATTCGACCTTCAATTTTAACAAGATCGTCAGTACCTGTACTGGCCACGCAGCCCCACAGCATGATGGAGCCACCGCTAATTTTTACTGTGGATAGCGTTGTGTTTGTCTTGGAAAGCTGTGTTCTTCATCCGCCATGCGCCCCTTGTTACGTCCAAATAACAATTTTAGCTCCATCAGTCCACAGCACCTTGTTCCAAAATGAAGCTGACTTGTCCAAATATGCTTTAGCATACCTCAAGCGACTCCGTTTGTGGCATGTGGGCAAAATCGGCTTCTTACTCATACAGCATCCCCTTGTGCAAAGCGCACTGAATAGTTGACTGATGCACAGTGACACCATCTGCAGTGAGATAATGTTATAGGTCTTTGGAGCTGGTCTGTTGGTTGAGTCTGACTGTTCTCACTATCCTTCGCCTCTGCTTGTCTGAGATTTCTCTTGACCTGCAACTCCAGGCCTTAACCAGAACTGTGATTGTGGCTTTCAATAACTCACTATGTTTCAGACAGCTGGAATCTCTGAGCTAGCTTTTTGTATCCTTCCCCCAAATCGTGATGTTGAACAATCTTTGTTTTCAGGTCATTTGACAGTTGTTTTGAGGCTCCCATGTTGCCACACTTTGGAGATGCAGAGAGGAAAACTTTTTTGGCCACCTTAAATACCTCTTCTCATGACTGGCATGACCTGATAAGTAGGTCAAGAGTCAATGAACTTACCAAACAAATTTTGTATTCCAATATTTAGTGCTAAAGGTATTCAAATCAACAAAATAACAAGGGTGCCCAAATTTATGTATTTGGCTAATTTTGTTTAAATTGCACACTTTCAGTAAATCCTAAAAAACTTAATTTCCCTTCTGAAATATCACTGGGTTTGTCTGCTATATGATATACTTAACTGAAATTGCTGATCCAAATCCTCTTAATGATTTATAAAGGAAAATCTTGAAAATTACATATATACATACAGTGGTGTGAAAAACTATTTGCCCCCTTCCTGACTTTTTTATTTTTTTGCATTTTTGTCACACTTAAATGTTTCTGCTCATCAAAAAGTTAACTATTAGTCAAAGATAACATAATTGAACACAAAATGCAGTTTTTAAATTAAGGTTTACGTTATTAAGGGAGGGAAAAAATTCCAAATCTACATGGCCCTGTGTGAAAAAGTGCCCCCCTTGTTAAAAAATAACTTAACTGTGGTTTATCACACCTGAGTTACATTTCTGTAGCCCCCCCCACGCCTGATTAATGCCACACCCGTTTCAATTAAGAAATCACTTAAACAGGAGCACCCTGACACAGAGAAGTAGACCAAAAGCACCTCAAAAGCTAGACATCATGCCAAGATCCAAAGAAATTCAGGAACAAATGAGAAGAAAAGTAATTAAGATCTATCAGACTGGTAAAGGTTATAAAGCCATTTCTAAAGCTTTGGGACTCCAGCGAACCTCAGTGAGAGCCATTATCCACAAATGGCAAAAACATGGAACAGTGGTGAACCTTCCCAGGAGTGGCCGGCCACCCAAAATTACCCCAAGAGCGCAGAGACAACTCATC
>QODF01000163.1:71521-209003 GCA_024372805.1 Oostethus manadensis | reverse complement strand
CTAAATAATAAAAGCATTCATTTAAAAACTGCATTTTGTGTTTACTTGTGTTATCTTTGACTAATATTAAAATGTGTTTGATGATCAGAAACATTTTGTGTGACAAACATGCAAAATAATAAAAAGTCAGGAAGGGGGCAAATAGTTTTTTCACACCACTGTATGTATATATATATATATATGTATGTATATATAAAAACTATACGCACACATACATATATATACAGATAGATATATATACACATACATATACACACACATACATATATATATACACACACACACATACATATATGTATATATATATATATATAACATACATACATACACACACACACACGTACCTATTTGTGAAGTCGTTGAAAGAGTACCTGTGTTGTTCTCCTGCGCTTGCTCCGCTTTCCTCAGCATCCCCTTCTTGGCTTCCTCGTGCTGCCGCTGCTCAGCCAGCGACTTGTTGAGCACCTGGCTGAGGGCGCAGTCACCTTCTCCCACCAGGAACATGCTCTTGAACTTGTTGTACAGCATGCTGGCTTTGTCCATCACATCCTGGCTGGCCTTGAACCGGCGGATCTGGACAACGGGAATGATCCAAAAACCAATGTGCTGGTCTTGTGTGTCGTCATGTTGATAAGTTGGGCCTATTTCAGTGTGTATTCAGTTTGTCTTACCTTTTTCAAGGTGGCGATGAGCTCACTTTGCTTCTGCAAGTGTTGAGTGGTCACCTGAAGAGAGCTGATCTCATCCAGAGCATCCAGGCACTTCTTCACGTCCTCCACGCACACACATGTATGCACACCTCTTTAATTAACTGATTAAAAGGTTCAATCACTCATTGCATGGGTAATCAAATTGATTAGGCAATTAACAATAACGCCAACAGTGCATGATCAATGTGAATAGAGTTTGTAAAATTAGATTGTTGTGTTCACATGTATACCCTTAGTTAATGCAGTTGACAACATGGAGGTAACATGGACCTAAAATCACAGTAGTTTATTGTATCCTGTCAAAAATAGGTTTGATTCTGTCTATTTAGATCTCAAATGGTAGAACATGAGAAGGAAGAGGAAAAACTCATAAATTCTATTTATAGAGAGATGAACAATTCCTACTTTTCATAAGACACTGTGAAAGGCAAGGTCTTGTCTCAGTGTTAAGTCGAGTCACACATTCGAGACTTTTGTTTTTCACTAAACAACTCACAGGGTTGTCGATCTTCAGGGAAATCTTGATTTCACCATGCAGCCGTTGGAGTTTTACATCTGTGGATATTTCTGCAAAGGAGGATTTAATAGGTATTGTTCCCTCCTTTTCGAAAGAACAAGCAAGCATTTAAGAGGAAAGGGAACTTCAGTGTTTTATTAATTGTTCCATGTCATTATAAGGAGGGATCAACTTTGGACACCAGAGTACATAAAAGTGTTCTGTGTTTTGGTTTTAATGAGTTATCAGGCAGCACAGGTAATGGGAGAGATCAGCTGTGCTGTTCTCACTCACCCTTTTTCTTAGCTCCAGCCCGCTCGTCATTCTTCTTTGCATTGTCTTTGTTTGCTCTGTGACAAATAAGCAGAAGTCAGCATTAGTGTCCCTGCTTGTCCCAGCACTCTATTCCACTGTATTTACTTTGGTAGCGTCACACCACCACTTACTCTTCTTTACGTCGCCGTGCGTCTTTGTCCATGTCGAAGCTCTGATGTTTTTTCCTGCCTTTGTTTTTCTAGGATATACAGAAACAATCATAATGATGAGAGGATGTAGTAGAAATGTAGTTTCTGCAGACTGGACACTTGCCTCTTCATCATCTGAGGAGCTTGAGGAGCTGCCCTCCTTGGACTGCTGCTTCTTCTTCTTCTTGGCTTCAGGCTCTTTTCCTTCACCATCTTTCCCCTTGGCGTCGTCCTTCTTCCGCTTGTCCTCCTCCCCGCTCTTGGACTTGTCGTCCGCCGCTCTCTTCCTCTTTCTGTCCGAATCAGCACCATCTCTTAAAGGGAGAGCAATCAACATGGATGAAGAAGACTGTAAGCATTACATGCAATACTTAGCCTTTAGCCTTTTGAAGGCAGACATTTCTTAAAAATATAGGGTTTGATTACGTGGGTGTTCCTAATAGCCAGTGTAGGTGTGCTTACATTTCACTTCCAGAGCCTTGCTGGTCCTGATTCTGCAGCAAAAGCAACTTTTCACTTTTGGGTTTTCTGCCTCTTCGTTTAGGACCGTCCCCACCTGAAAGTTTACAAACACACACACACACACACACACACACACACACACACACACACTTATAAAACAGGGACTTGAAGAGCATTATAAGGAAGTTGGCGAAGGACAACTTACCTGCAGGACTGACTGGGCTCACAGGTGGAGCATCACCTGTCTCAGCTTCCTGGTCACCCTCATTCTGGATTAAAGACAACATTACATAATTAATACTATTTTAAAAACCTAGCTCTTTGATTAATTAAAACATCACAGCAGCTATCACAAAACACATTAATTAAAAACAAATGACCTTTCTTTTTCTTCCTCTCTTGGAATTAGAAGCATTCGTCTGGCCTGAATCCTACAAAGAGCCAACATTAAGTCCATTTGAAGAAATAAACGTAATCTTTTCATTCGGCTACTGCAGAAAATGACCCACTGGATTCATTTTTTGCATAACAGCGACCCCCAGTGGTTACATTGGGACTTTTCGAACTGAGACGTTTCATCGCTTTAATAGTTGTCTTGCACCACAAAAGTACAGTTTCTAATAAATTAACCTGGATTTTTCTGACAGGTGGATTCTCTTCCAAACTGATAATTAAACCAACTTCTAATAATGTAAAATGTAATGTATAAATCATATGCTTATAATTACCAAAGCATATGAATTATGTCTATCTATTACAATTGACAAACATTTGGAGTGGACAGGAAAAGTCAAAGTTTTAAATGGAGCTAAACCTGAATTTATTTAAAAGTAACATAAAACAAGCATTTTAGAAAATGAACATCATCTGCAAAAGACATGCTCCAAACCAGGAAGTAAAAGACTCAAGCACACAGAAAGCCATGCAGGAAAATATTATCACAACAAGTCAAGGGCAAGAAACGACACATACATTTTTATCCTATTTGTCTCTAGTGGAAACAAAACGACTGCTTGCCAAGGAATATCTTGTTAAGGTCATAAATGAATCAGACACTCATGAAGAAGAGCTTGAGGTGAACCACCAAGAAAGACCCGTCATGCTACCGCTGCCCAACCTACAACTCTCAGCATGCAAAGTACGTACATCCTTGTTCTGAGGACCCTGCTCAGACATGAAAGGCCTTTCCTCGTCATCCTCCCTTCCTGGCACCTAAATGTACTCAAAGACACATCAGCATGGAGCGCAGTGTAGTGGGGGGTAGAGAAAAAACATTAAGGGTTTGGAATTCAAACAGAACTTTTGTGAGGTCAAACTGCCCTCAGCAGATCATGTGAAATTTCCAATTAGTTATTTTGTTGAATTTTGTTTTAATGCTTTTATGTGACGCCACCGCTGAAGAGTACCAGTGACAGCAAAGAGGAAAAGTGTGATAATAACCATAGACCCCCCCCATCCCAAAATGGAATGTATTGCGACATACCAGTAGTGTTTGGTGTTGTCCTAGAGACCCCAGTGACGACAGGTGACAGTAGCTCGATTTTTGTTCCATGGGCGAGCTCCAAGTGGCTATCACGTTCATCCTAACTTACTTTTTACAGGGTCACTGACGGGGTTTTTATTAACTTTACTTGATTATGTTCTATATTGTTTGTAATTATGTTCTACGATATAATATACAGTATCATTGAACAATTTCCCATGAATTTGCATTACTCTTAAACAGGCATCAAAAGTTTGTGTCAGATAGTACAAAATGTTGTACTTTTGTATTAGTCACGTATTGCTAAAAGGAGGCTCAACATTTTAGAGTCTCGCTTTATGTGCTCTCAGCAACTTTGTCATTAAATTAACTGTTAGATGTTAAAAAACGTTAAATACATAGGTCATAAAAATAAAAATAAAAATAAAAAGCAGGCACAGTAGCGGCACGACACAATGGCGGACAGTCCCATGCAACCACAGCATCAGAAAATCCTGCAGGGAAACTCTGATATGATTTTGCTGTTACCTTATTTCCAGACTTATGACTGCAAAGTGTGTCACAAGTGCCATGTATAAAGTTCAAAGCAACGTCTCTTATGTGCTTCATAAAGTCATTAATTTTATTACACAGCCATTTACTTACTTTTACACTTTAAAGTTCTTTAATTGCCTATACATACACATAAAGGTAACAGCTTGACTCAGGACCAGATAATTCCTCTGTATAGTACGTGGCAGTTCCATAGAAAGCAGACAAATAGAATGAGGAAAAAAGCAGCATAATAACTTTTAAAAGTAGATGTAATGTAAAAAGTGCACATACTTTGGAGGACTGCATCTCCTTATCTTCCAACTCATCCTCTCCCTCTGGACCGGTGTCTGAATCCTTTTCAGACACATTTCTAGGAGGAACAGGCTACAAAGAGAGAGAAACATATACACACCAAGTATAAAAAATTCTACTTTGACTTATAGAAATGCTCTACAAATACAAGACACTGACCTTGGGTGCTGTCAGCTCCACTTTTGGGTTGTTCTCAATCTCCCACAGTCCCTCATTGAAGCCTTTCCTCTTGTTGGGTTTGGCGTACTTGTCCTTGTTTGGCAGGTAGGGAAAGATGTCTTTCGGGCCAAGAAATGCACTGTTGGAAAATATGGGAAAAGAATGTTGAGAATGTTTGACATACTTTCCGTACTTTTACGAACATAACATGTTTACCAGGAATCACATTCACGCAATATTAGCTGCTTCGAATAGGGATCTCCCGATTGATATTTTTTGACTTCCGATCCGATTTGATTTTTTTAGTCTTGTTGATCCGATTTTGATCCTTTTTTTTTTTTTTAAATACTATACTTTTGTTTTATCAGTGAAAGACAAAATCAGAAAAAATGGGCGTGCAAAATAGGCAGAACTAATAATTTGATGTGGTTATAAAGCAGGGGTCGGCAACCTTTGGCATCAAAAGAGACATTTTGGCTCCTTTCCACCAAATGAAAACCTACTTGGAGCCACAAAACCTATTTGACCACTAAATTAAAGGTAACACTATTATATAGTGTCCTTAAAAGTATTATATCACGTTCCTTTTCCGTGTTCTTGTTGTTAAGCCTTTTCTGCCGATTTTGGAGTCAAATTCCTTGTTTGTGTAAGCATACCTGGCCCACAAAGCCGATTCTGAACATTCACAATAAAAGCTTTGTTACATAGATTAACTCCAGTTCTAGTACCCTTCTCCGTATCGTCATTGTTAGCAATAAAGCGAACAATGAGCAATGGAAAAATAGTTGTGTCATGGTTTCTTACCAAGTTGACAAACCAAAAAAACACTACCCTTTGCACTTTAGTGGAGAATCGCACGGCACACACTCAACGAAAGGTATTGACTTCACAGAAATATATATCAGCTGGAGCCACAGCAGAAGGATAAGAGAGCTGCGGGTTGTAGACCCCTGTTTTAGAGGAATTAGTGGTGTATGATTTTTTTTAACTCTCTTCAACACAAAAGTAATTTAACAACGGTCCTTAGTAACAACCACCAATTAGAGCAGCACTTCCCATGCAAGCTCGCCGTACCATGACAGAGCAGTCCGGGCACATTAAGGGGGAACTACCACTATAGCTGTGGAGCTGAATATCCAGCGTCCAACGTAAAACTAATTTCACCAAGGTACACAGCGGACATGTCTGCAAGGTAGTGTTGCATTTTCTTTTTCTTCTGAGTGGCAACCAGCTTTGAGGCGCGTTACCGCACCTACCATGTTTGAGTGTGGCCCAGAGTCACGAACGTTCTCTCTCGTGCCGGAAGCCGATTTTATCCAATCTTCAAAATACAGCGGATCGGCAGCCGATCCCAATCCTGAAAACAACTCTAGTTTCTAATTTTAGGATTGCTTTGTGTAGCTTAGGAAGCTAAGTCCAGCGCATGCTCTAGCAAAGACATTTTGCTTGATGTGAGCTAGCTGCTATTGCACATTAGATGACAGCAACATGGACGAAAACAAGATGGTGGCCAACAAAGTGAAGAATCTTGAGAAACAAGGTCGCACAACCGCCAAGATCTGTTTTTCAAATAGTGGTGCTAAAATTTGACAAAATGTTCTTGTCAGTCCTCTAAAACAGAAGTGGCCAAATGCTGCTCGGGGGGGCCATTTGCAGCCTGTGGCTGTTTTTTTTATTGGCCTGCCACACATTGAAATAAGAAATAACAAGAAAAAAAACAAAAACAAACTTAAAGTAGAAAAGAAATAGAGGAAATAATATAAATAAATAAATAAAATATTAAGAGGAAAAAGTTGTATTCTAAGGAGAAAAAAAGATGCAATTTTATGAGCACAAACTCATAGTATTATGAAGAAAAATATTACAATTTTAGTATCACAGAGTTGCAACACTTTAAAACATTTTCTAAAAAGTAGTACTATTACATAACACAAAACCATTACAAATATTATTTTGGAGAAATATGAGAAAACAGTGTAAAGTCAAAATATTATGGGAATAAAATCACAACTATGAGAAGAAAATTTACAGGAAGAAATGTATATAGTTGGGAAGTTTAGGAAGATTATTTAACAAAAAAGTTTGAAAATAAAAAAACAACAGCAAAAAGGGTTGGGGAGGCCAAGTTTACACTAATATTATGCTACAAAATGTCACAGTGGAGGCCGCATGGTGGCTGAGTGGGTAGCACGTTGGCCTCACATTCAGGAGGGTCAGGGTTTGAATCTCCGTTGGGCAACTCCGTGTGGAGTTTGCATGTTCTCCCCGTGCGTGCGTGGGTTTTCTCCAGGTACTCCAGTTTCCTCCCACATTTCAAAAACATGCAAGTTAGGTTAATTGGCGTCTCTAAATTGTCCATTAGAGTATGAATGTTTGTGTGAATGTTTGTATGTGTGGCCTGCAATTGACTGGCGACCAGTCCAAAGACAGCTGGAATAGGCTCCAGCATACCCGCGATCCTAATGAGGATAAGCGGTATAGAAAATGGACAGATGTCAAAGTGGCCCTTGCATTTTTTCATTTATCAGAATGTGGTCCTTGCTGGAAAACATTTGGACACTCTTGCTCTATAGGTCTGTACCAAATTTGGGTAGGGAGTGAACTATGCACCCTAAAGTTACTGTGTCTGTTTTGTAGAGCACTTTAAGCTGTGTGAGAAATTTCAAGTCAATCCAATTTTTGAGATGCATTTATCAGAAAAAAAATAGCACAGGCAACTAAGTAGGTGTGCATGTTTTGACAATTGTACACTCCTTTGTGCACAGTGGTTCAGGAGTAGAAGAGTCGTGATTTCTTCTGGGTCGGATATATTTTCACTCACGTTTCATGGGTGCCAAAAAAGAAGATAGGGAACTTGATGTTGGATGGCTTTACAGCACCGTCTGGTACTTCATCAATCTGAGGAAGGGTAAGAAATCATTCAGTCATGGTTGGTTTCGCCTTTTTGCGACTCAAAATGCTTAACATAATAGATGTTATGTTTATGGGCGTTATTAGTACAATATTTCCTTAACTAGAAACCCAAAAACAGTCGATGACAGGCTTTGCTAGTGTTTTTTTTTGCCATATCACTGTTCCTGATTTGCATACTTACTCTTGCTGGCCAGTGGGGATAACCCTTCATCTTGGCAAAGATCAGATCACCTGGTTTCCAGTCTCTTGCCATACTGATGAAATGTAAAAGAACAAAAAACATCAACATTACTCGCAGCCTGTGACATGTGGGTGCTCCTCCCCTTGACCACCACCATTCATCCATCTATCTAGCTATACAGGGCGTTCAGATGACACCAAGTACATATTACATTACAGAACGAAAATATGACATGTGTAAAATGTCACACAAAGAAGTTAGACATACACGCAAGCGATATAAACAAACATGCTAGCTGCTAGCTAACAACAGGCTACTTTGTAAGCTAACGTTGCCACAACAACGTCGCTGTTTACCAACAAACGAGCCGTCTGAAGAATTCAGGGATGACAAATATTAGTAAGTTATTTACTCGAGTATCACTGCGGAGTCGCTAGAGTCTTTGTAAAGATCACGGCTCCTTTTCCGAACAATCCGAACCGCGTTTTCCGCTCCCGCGCACTACGTCACCAGACCGTACCATTACTGGGCACGCGCGAGGGGGAAGCCACTTTGAAGTTTAGCTCGATATAAATAAAAAGTACATATTTTAACAGTCTTGGATGAACCATTGTTTTTAAACGTGTAACTAAATTGCATCTATCAATTTATTCTCTCATGAACGTGTTTTGTACGTGCTAAATATATGTAGAAGAATGTAAACCTCCCAAAGCCAGAAATTAGATGAGAGCCGCCGGCACGCATGCGTTGCCTAGTAACACATAAGTTATTTTCTCAATGTACAATTACAATGAGAAATACCTACACCTTGGTAAAACAATAATATTTTGGATTACATTAATTAATTAACTATTATAAGGATTATGTTTGTTTTTTGTACTAGTTGAAAATTTAGACTCATATTGTCGGAGTGTTCTTGTTGTCTAAGCGTCCATTGGTTAATTAGCGACCTCTAGCGGTAGTATTTGAAAGTACAGTTGTGACATAAAAGTGAACGTACACAGCCTCTCGCCTTAAGTCAGCTGGCATGGAAGAGGCTCCAGCATACCTCCGGAACTCTAATGAGAATTAAGCGGCATAGAAGACGCATGGATGGATGTACGCTTTTACTAATATTTTATAAAATTATGATAAATGTGTAATTATTACCGAGTGTCCTAAAATAATAATGAATGTTGTATATTTTATTGTATTTATACAGTTTATTTTTCTGAAAAAAAGGACGTTAATTACAAAAAGTATATTTTTTTATTTACAAATGTAACTATTAATAAACTGTAAAATTAATATAAATATAATGATCTGTATCAATTAACTGAGGACAAGTGGCATAGAAAATGGAAAGATGGATGTTATTATTTGACAGATGGATTAAAATAAATGCAATTTCTTGAATGTTTGTGTTGAATTATAAAAACCCCATCTTTTAGATTTAAAATAGTTACCAACGTTCCTCTATGCCGCTTATCATCATTAGGGTTACGGGAGCCTATCCCAGCTGACTCGGGACTAGACTGGTCGCCAGTCAATCGTAGGGCAGACAAACAACCATACACACTTATGGACAATTTAGAGTGGCCACTTAACCTAACATGCATGTTTTTGGAACGTGGTAGGAGATTGGAGTACCGGAGAAAACCCACACACATCATGGGTAGAGCATGCAAACTCCACACAGAGATGCTCAACGGAGAATCGAGATTCAAACCCAAGTCTTACAAAACTCCTGACTGTGTGGCCAACATGTTAACCACTCAAACACCATGCGGCCTATTTCCTACAACTATACAATAATTATAAAATGCTTATGAAGAGCACTAATTCTATTTACACAATTTTCTATGGATTGTTTTGTAGTTTTGGGGGTAAATTGAGCCACATTTAAGAGTGAGAGAGAGCTATGTACATTTGTCACACTGTGTGGCATGATAAGAATAACACACTGCAGTTGGTGACCTCAGCATTTGCGGTCTCCCATTATATACACAAGCAATTAGGCTTCCATACAGTACTTCCTGGTGGTCTTTTAACGACAATGAAGGATGCTGATGCTTGAAGGACGGGCTCTTCAGCCACCACGCACTCCCAGAGAGGGGGTTAAGGGAAATGAGGAGGCCAGGATGGGCCAGAAGAGAGTGGATGAGACAGGTCTAGGCCTGTGCCCAGGAATAACTCAGCCTGGCTGCCGGGCGCCCCCCCCTGCTCAGCCTGCGAGGTGAGAGACCTCCGTGTTGGAGCCGAGCCAGCTTGGTGGGTTTCCTGCCCGGACAAGAAGAGCCAGCGATGGGGAGATGACAGTGGTGTACAACATGAGAGGATATGACTGAGCGCGTATCCTTCACCTCGCCAGACGAGGTGTTGGCAGAACATCCCGGCCCACTCAGTCTCAGAGGGCCACAAAAGTCTCGCTAAAACTCATTTGTTACCTCTACTTCTATGCCTTGTCCTCGCTCACACGCTGAGAAGATACTGTATGTTTTTTTTGTAGGGAGGGGAACCACAAAGGCCTCTCGCTTTGACGGTGCCCTCTGGCCATCATGGCAAGGAGCAGCAAAAAGCTGACAGATGCCTCTTGTGATTTCCGCTTGCAAGTTCCATAACACAGAATTTCAATTTGTAATTAAAGTTCCAAGCTCTTGCACAACCACACTCGTTGAGGAAATTCAATGCCTGCGTGAAAATGTATTGGAACATGTATACGTTGGAGAGTAAAACAATGCATAAAACTCCTAAAATCATTGATTCTGGACTGCTGGATCACTCCTGTGTAGCAATGCATGAAGGGCACCTTTCCTGGACTTGAATGAATGATGACGTCCTTGAGCTGGTGTGTGTTTAATGTGTGTGTGTGTGTCATACACATGGATTGGCATCTTTCCCAATTTTACTGCTGGCAACTCTTCAACATGTTCAGGAGAAGCCACATGAGAATGATAAAGTTGTCAGAAGACAGGTCAGTGTGTTCATTAACGCCACTGCAAGATTGGTTGATAAATATATGGTATAATCAGATCTTGGCGTGCCTACACATGATGTTTTCAAGTAACTATAAACTGTAGAAGAGGTTTGTCCCGATTTATAACTACACCGAGGTGAAGTTCTCATCATCATAAAACTTTTAGGTTGAGGGGTACTTCACTTTTCCCCCAGGAGCACCCACACCACAGGGATGCTTCACTTGCTGTTTAATAACACTTACATAGTAAATTGATTTGGATTTACATATTAAAAAAGGTTTACAACCTGTAATGATTCATTGGCACCTCTGCAGGTGAGTAAAAGCAGGGGGAAATGCAATGCGTGAAATTTTCTAAAGGTGGCGTCCAAGAGCTTCTCACAAATACGACTGAAGCTCAGGGCACGAGGCGAGGAAAATGAGAGGGAGCAAAAGGGGAAGACAGGAAGAGTCAGGCCCTCGGACAGCAGGTGACTGTGTGAAGGCAGGAGATGACAGATGCTTCTGTCAGAGTTCCAACAGTCGCCGCTTTGTGGGAGCTGCGCAGATGCCTGATGAACTCCCCTCCTCCCAACACCTCCGTGCCCTCTCCTCTCATTCCTCCATTCCTGTCGACAGGCTGTGAAGAGGGGCTAACAAGACAGGAGCGCTCCTCTCAGCGGTGAGGTGACCGTACTGGCGCACTAGTGGACAGCGGCGGGTCGAGGTGACGGAGAGGCGTGGGTCCGAGGCCTGAGGCTTTAAAAGGTCTCACCAGCACCAGGTGGGGGGTTATAAATGTGGGGGTCATTGCACGAGGACAGGGGAAGGGCTCTCTCGCTGGGCTGTGGGAGCTGGCTGAGGCGTGGGGGTCCGTGGCAGTCGCACCTGCGAGGAAAGCAGATGTTTTTGCTCGGGGGCGAGCCAAGTTTGCAGAGCAACCTTCAGCTGCTTGGAGGTCAGCTGTTTAATAAGGGGGCCCGGGCGCAGGACAATTTGGAGGCAAATGCTTCAACTTTGACAACAATGTATTAATTACAGAGCCGGGTCATAGGGCAGAGGGTTGTAGCGGAACATCCCACCCCACTGGTTTGGAGCCTCCGTCAGGTCCTGGCTGACATTAGCCAAGTGTGGCTGGCAGAAGTGCAAATGTCCCATCACTAAGCCCCTTCACGGTCTGACCGCTGTCATGTGGCATTGGATTCCACTACACCAGCAGTTGCCAGTAATTTTCTGTCGTGTCCCCTCTGTAAATTGGGAATGTTTTCACGCCTCCCCAATTTGAAATACTATTGATTTATTTATCAGTACCGTACAGACTGAACTTGAAAGTAAAAGCTGTAAAATTCAACAAAATGGAGAACAGCATACAAGAGTACAATAAATGTGTACATGTTGGCAGGTCTGCACTAACATTCCAAGTATCTCAGGCGGTTACAAAACCTTGGCTCTCTTGCACATATTAGTCAACGTGTAACAAAAAAACAAACCACTTTCTTTAAAGTTTCGCATATATGCATGAAGTTGGAAGACAAATTGAATATTTGCATGTCAGGCCCATCGTTGGTGATGTCACGTTGTAAAAAATCACTTTGAGACAAAGTGTTCTTTTTAAAAACACTGGGAAAATTTGTCATTGTTCTGACATTTTCGCTATGTTGCTCGTCTGTATGAACCGCATCGACCAAGCAGTTTTGAAAACAGCCGTAACAGAGGACGCGTGTGTAAGGAAATTCTGAAATACCGCCTGAGGGATGTGACATTTAACAGCTGACACTCACTACTGTGTTGAAAACAACTGTCTGACAAGTATTTTGAGCGCCATGCCAGACGCTTGCACTGCAGAAAGTGCACACATGTATGACACATTCTACGGGTCAATGGTGGATAAATGTGGGATTTTCTGTTATTCTTCAGTTTTGAATTTTTAGCTGAGCTGATGTTAGAGGTCCTAACGCCTCCTGTTGTCTTGCCTGGCATTCAACAGCCTAAGAATGCTTTTTGAACAATTGCATGTGCAATGGTCAGCAGTCCTAATACTTATGCATACTATAGGAACTAACTGAAGCCCACTTAATGACGGTGAGCCGACATAAATGCTGGAGGGCTTGAGAAGGTAGAGAAGCCAAAGTGACCCTCTCATGGGCTCAAAAGCAAGCGGGTGTTTGCTTAACAATGATGGAAGAAATTGAGGTGAAGCAGCAACTTATCAGGACTTCCATCTCAGTCACCCAAATCCTCCTCAGTTTAAGTGTTTCTATGTGCTAAAGGACATCCTGTGAAGAATGCATGAAACTGGCCCATTAGTTTCATCATGGAGCCACTGTGATTACACAAAAAAAGTGATCCTAGGACTCACTTCCCAGCGCGATGAGTTAAGAAGGGAGTTTCACCCCCTCTCAACCTTTGCATTGATTTTCCGAGAGAGTGGGAGATCTGGGGATTACTTCGGAGAGCAGTGATGAAGACTGAGCTTATTGGGTCTTTTTTGTATTTGCCGAACGGGCTTGACAAAGATGGGGGAGACAAAATCTAGGGCTTACAGCTGCGGCACCCAAATGGGGGAACTTGAAAGCAGCGCTTGGGATGGGAAGCTGGGAGAGAAGGTGCCTCATTTAGGAGTAGTACATTTGGACGGGGGCACGGGGAAACGCTTTAAGTAAACCGCAGAGGCCCCAACAATAGTCAGGAATTGAGACGTTTTTAAACCTTTAACGGGGGACCGTGATCAAAGCCGCCGCCAATCCTCGCTGAGAGCGGAACCAGAGGGAGCGGGAGGGGATTGCGCGGGGATCATGGCAGGTTTGAAAACGTAAAATCAGCACATTAGCTTTATAAGGGCGTCAGAATATAGGATGATCTAAGGGACCCCTGGAGAGACCAGCAGAATTCTGAGCTGAGAGGAGGAAAAACCAGGCCACTGCTGACGGGAAAGCCTCCCTATCAAAGATGCAGTACTGTGACATTTTCCTAAAGACTCATCATCTACAGCAGTGCTTTCCAACCTTTTTCTAGTCATGTACCCCTTCAGACATTTCACCTGAAGCCATGTGCCCCCTACTCCTGCACACTTGAGAAAAATACACCTTTTTTTCGGAATTACTTTGCAATATTGAACATAATTAATGGATTAATGAATTTTTTAGTAATTGCGGTCACATTTTGATAAAGTCTGGGTTTGTCCAGACTTTTGACCTCGGGGGCTGCAGCAGTTCAGTTCCTAAGGACTTGACTTGGAAGGTCAAAGGCTCCTGCACAGGACAAATGGAAATAACAGTCAACTGATAAATTGTCAACTAAGATTTCCTGCACGGTTACTGTTGTTTTCACCTCTGTTAATTGTGCGCTCATTGAAAAAAAGGCTCACACAGACAGGTCATTTATATTCAGGGTTTAGAGATTTACACATCCAGCAGGTGGCGCAAAACGACTTCTCCCCCAAGCAACTGAGAGCTTTTATTCCGGTCACTCACACACTTTTGACTTGGAGAGATGCAGCGACGACCCAAAAAAAGGGCCTCAAAAGTAACTCAAAAAAGGTTGGCTGCAAGTTATCAAACAACACAGGAGGATAACCAATGAAAACTGTCCAAGAGCTAAGAAATATTTCTTTTTATTTATTTTTAGTACACTCTAACTGTTTTTATCTTTTGTTATAATATTGTTAAAATTGTATTCTAAAAGCAGGGTCTTGAGGGTTTGCTTTTCACCCCTCTAGTCAAGGCAGAGTGGCTTTGTATCACTTTTACACTGTAGCTCCTTAGAACAAAAGTCTTTGGTCCCATTGTCAGAGTTGTTGTTTCAGCCTTGAGCATATTTGGCTAGTGTCCTGTTCTTTTGTGTTCTGTTCTGGTTAGTGCTCTGTGTGTTTCCTGTGGCCTTGTTTCTAGAGCAGCACTTCTCATGCGAGCTCCCTACACCGTGAAACAGCAGTCTGGGCACAGTGAGGGGGAACTACCACTGTAGCCACAGAGCTGAATATCCAAAGTGAAACTAACTTCATCACAGTACACTGCGGACATGTATGCATGGTGGCGTTGCGTTTTTTTCTGAGTGGCGGGAGTCGAGTGGCAACTGCCTACCATGTTGGAGTGTGCATTGTAAGTGGGAGAAAGCTGGGGTTGCAGACCTCTCTCTCTACTCAGGGATGACTTCTCAACCGTAATCTAGACGGCTATCCTCACTCCTCTTTCAAAGCATCTGTTTTCTCTGTCCGCAATGTGTACATTTTTGCTCTCAAAAGAGTGTTCGTTCTCTTTGAGATGCAGGTAGACAACAGATTCATGACCTGGAGAGTTAACTGCCTGCTCAGTGGCTGCCTGGTTTCCTCATGGTACAAATGAATGCGCTCCTCACTGTACTGGACAGCATATTCCATCTTGTTTTCCTGATTATGGGGTACTCTGTCTTTAGGGTGTACTACCCTCCTTCTCAGTGTTACCAGGTTTGAAATGTACTGGCATGTTGAGTTTGTCATATTGACCTATGGGAAACGGAACATACGGGATGACAATGTTATTGCGTCTGCCACTTTTGTCTTTTTCATCCGCCTTGCTTTTGTTTGTTCTAGAATGAGATGCACTTTTTAGTTTGCAGTTTTTTGTCTTGTCTTTGTTGTATTGTTGAGTCTGCTATCTTCCATATGCTTATTGGATGCTTTGGAATTCACAAACTGGAATCTTTCATCTTTGCATTTTTAGATCCCGAGTTGCAGTATACTTTGCATTACACCGCTTTACACCCACATCCCGACAAGTTGTAGTTGACAGTTACAATGTCAACCAATAGAGTGGATGACTCCTACCATGACTGAACTATTGGGAAAATTATTTTTTAGGTTAGGTTATTTAATATTATTTAAGGTTGCTTTATAAAGGCTGCATTTGACGTCATATTATTTTACTCCCGCTGAAAAATGAAGTGTATTTTAAACAAGACGACCAAGTAAATATTATGGATCATTATAAAGATTATGTCTGCTGAAAGCAACACTGTCGCCGCCAACAGAGCGACAGAGGACCGCTGACAGAATAATGATGAATGTCTTATTAACACATATCCATTTGAAAAAATAGAGAAATTGGAGCAACAACAGTCTTTTTTCGTCTTTGAAACATGTCCATTTAAATATGTATTTTGTCTTTTATGGAAATAGTATGCTATACCTAATGATGACCACCATGTGGCACTGTTGCCTATTTGTCAAAGTGCTTATTCCTCCAGCAAATATTGTAATATAAAAAGACTAACTGGCTGAGTACTTATTCAAGGACTTCTGTGACATATAGATCTTCTAACATTTTTCTTATCATATTATAATATTTTATCTTGCAGTTTATTCCTGATGCTTGCCTCAAAAAGTGAGCAAATGTAGCGTATTCAATTTCAATTGAAAATTTATATTGCATATAGAGACGTTAATCGGGGAATGCTGTGGTTCAGTGTGATCTTAAAGTATCCACCCCCGTTGTAGTGCTGCCCGAATTATTCTTGTTCCCATGTCCATAGGGTTGGTAACAAACGGTGACGCCATCTCCAAATGAGTTAAATAATCAAACAGCGGCGCTCTCATAGCCGCTCATAAGCTCCAAGTCTGAACATAACCTGGCTGGGACCAGGTTCATTCACCATTCACCTGGGAGAGCATCCAGGGGCTGGACGAAGCAGCAGAGAAAAGGGAAATCTGGGTTTTTCATCTGGGCTTATCCGACCCGGATAAGCGGAAGAAGATGAAAGGTTGAGTGGACAAACAAATGGGCAGTACCATTGTTTCTCTGTGGTTATCTACACCTTTATCCAGAACCTCACTGAAATTGAATGTGTTTTAGTCACTCCTACCTGTAGGAGAATCCACCGAGCAAAAAAACAAAACTTAACTAATTTACTCGTCACTGCTAACGTCTTTCATGTATGAAGTTCATACACTTTAGCTCCTCTGTAAGCCACATTCTGCGATCTAATACCAAGCAGGTGCAGGTATGGACCTCACGTCTCCTTCCGTTTTTTTAAATCCACCTCAAACGGTGCACAAATTAGTCCACTTCTCTCCTGCTGCAGACTCTCCCAGTCACAGGTCTAATTCCGAGCCATCCCCTCGCCTTGGGTAGCGGGGCTGCTGCTTTCTTGCTTGCTTGTGCTGAATTATAAATCAAAGCCTTTCGACATGAAACTCTCTAATTACGCGCCTTTCTTGCCTTAGCGTGTCACTTTAGTCAAACTGTTGCTTGAGGATTGTAAATGACAGAAGGACCATTTTCCTGTCGTAACTTTTACATTTATGTTAATGAGCACTACTTGCTCACCCTTCGCGCTCTGTCCTCGATGTGGGGCCCCTTTCTGGAAGGCCGTCATGATGGCTACTAAAGGACCATCTCCAGTATGTGCCTAAGGTGAGATATTTTTATCCAACTTCTCCTCCTTCGCCTGCAGCGTATTTGTGACTTCCTCATCCCCTTTCCTGTCCTCTGAGTGTCATTCTAGCGCTGCTCCCAAGTCTGTGAGGCAAACCAATTTATCATCAGGCATCACTTTGTCTGTTTTCTAAGGCTTTCCTAATGAAAGGGTGGGGGGTGGGGGTGCGGTGTCCTGGCCAGTCCGCAGAGACTTGAGGGGGCAAGAAGTCCACTTCCGAGTCCAACTTGGGGAAGTAATTACCCCTTTTGATGGGCCTCGGAGAGCAGCCCCGCCAGCTGGGCTGGAGCAACTCACACATACACACGCTGGCCCTCATTGTTAAGAGAAGCTCCCGGATGTCATACGCCCTGGATGGGATGGGGGTGGGTTGATGCGAAGGGGTCGACTCAGCAGGCCTTGGCCCAGGTAGTTGGTATTGGCGAAAGCATTCGAGGATCAGTGCCAACTCAGTGGAGACCAATGTGGGGGATGGTGGAGGGAGTGTCTTTGACAGGAAGAGGGATGAACCGTTCCAGGGAAATAAATAACCAGAGGGAAATAGGAAGTTTGTGACCCCCTCCGGCAAGGCAGCCTCATTGGGACAGTGAGCGACTGACCTTTGGGCGGAATCAGGCGGGGCCCACATGCTGGCCATCTCTGTGGTAACCTCGCTTCAATTAAGGAAGGGTGTTTACAGTGAAACTTACAAAGTTTGAACATACCTTCTCAAGCTGCTGCACATCCACCAAAGTCTCCCATCTTGACAAAGATAAAAATAAAAAATAAACATCATTGGTAATTTGTTAGCAATATAAGGGAAACAGCCACATGTGCTGAGGACGATTTTTTTTTAACCGACAATAAAGACGTTTTATTTGTTTATATGCTGCAGTGTCCAAAACCTTCCCCGACACTGAATTTTGCAGCTACACCATGAGCCTTTGGAAAAGAGGTGGTCCAGCAAAGGCACAGATAAATTAATTAAACACAGTGAGTCACAGTGTTTAAAAGAATGTGCAAGAGGATCCTGGAGACCACGTTGGCTGCCATCCACAGTCTTGATTACACCACAGTTAACCTGAAAGGGGCTTTTGGGAAATGGTGGCACGGTGCTTTTGAGGGAGGCAAGAAGGCCGTACTGAGAAGCATATGAGTCTCTTGCAAGCGCTCCAAACATATCATTGCCCCCAGGCGGTCACATGAACGCTAGGCCATAAAGGTCAGGGTGACAGCAGGCGATATGTCGGCGATGGTCGCTGCCGAGAGTCAATACTCAATGAGGAAGAGCAGGAGGTAGGGTGGAGGCAGCGGAGCAAGGGTTGAAGGAAGAGCAGATCAATTTTGCTGTTTGATCTTGCACAGGCTCTGAATAAATGTATATTTTAAGATGCCATTTTTTTCTTTCACTTCTGCTCTCCCTGTGCAAACATTGACATTCTTCATGTTGATTCTTAACTTTGGAGGCGAGAGACCTGATTTTATCCAAGAACTCCGACTTATAATCCCTCAAGCCGTTTTCCTGGCACTTCTCCGGTGGGTTCATGTGGCCGATCATTCGACTACAAGGCTCAGTCGCTAATATTTTTGAAGCAGACAAAATACACAGAACGGAACACAATCACAACACGCACAATTTGGCTCGAGAAGGAGTGGGAAGAAGGCAAGCTTATTACACCCACCCCCTATTCATAACAAAGCCAGTTATATAACACAATAAGCCGTATGTTGTACATTTTAATACATAAACAAGATATTACACCTACACACACATCAGTTTGTATTGTTAAATGCGTCATACACTGTACATCTTATCAATACTAATGTGACATTACTCGTTATTCATCATATATCAACATATCAATCATTCATTCATTAACACTAATTCTTGAATTAACTGTACCATTTTTATTAATACATTGGGTATTAGTGTGGATGGTAATAATAATTAGTTTGGATAGATTGTGTCGCACATTAAGAGAGGCCAAGAGCTTTGCGGACCTGTTTCCTATGCTATGCATGAAAAGAGACAAGATTTTGGAGGTCTGCTGCAAGAAGATGGATGATCTCCGGGACAGCAGCCGGGACAGTAATCAAAAGAACCAATTATGGCAAACCAGGAATGTGTAACGATAACCGTAGAACCGAAATCATAACGTTTTGACTTTATATTGTTTATAGTTTATATACAGCTCAGTGAGCATCTACAAAGAGAGACAAAGAAAATGTGTGGCTGAAATTAAAATACACCTGATATCCTACGCAGATTGTAACATTCCTAGTAAATAAATAAATAGAAATAATTCCAAACTTCAGTCAGGTACAGAGCGGGCAAACTTTTCAGCTGGCCATGGTTGTTTACACGCTTCCTGACGCAGTTTAATGAGGTCACTATTTGCGCACTATAATGCGACAATATGGGAGGCCATAGACCTATATACAGCATTTTTAAAATCTTTTCATTATTGGGAAAAACCCCAAAACCGATATTGACCAATCTTACATTTTTATCGGTGGGCCGATATTATCGGACATCCCTAGTATAAAAAAAATCAAATAAAATGCCCTTCCCTGTTAGCATTCTATTAGATAGCAAACAAGATGGCAATCCGTTATGAAGTTACGAAACCCGTTTATGATGTCATCAGAGGTTGACTCTCAAAAATGTTACCACAATTGTATAGTTTTACTATTATAGTTTTACATGCATAATACCATTCTAAATGCATACACTTGGCAAATGAAAGGGATTCATGAGCATGTGAGGTTACTTTTACCATATTTCAATGACACAATGTTGCAAGACACCATCATCCTGTTTTGTCATGCGTTATCTTGAACTCAAAAATGTTTCCCACATTCTTTATCAGAATGTTGGCACTTGCAACTTTTTTTGGCTCCATTTTGGGTTGCAGCCTTGAAGTGAGAAACGCTATAGAAAAAACAACTCATGTCAAAACAGGAAGGTGGTGGTGGTTGCTCCCTTATCGTGCCTTTGGGGACAGTCACATTAAGAATCACGTCTTCTACAAAGGTAAAGGTAATATTAAATGTTTATATTGTTGTTGTTTTTTTGCATGCCAAACTAGAGTTGTAAAACTATGAAAACGTGTTTTGTGTTTACATTATTGGCTTTCTGGAACACATTAATTGGATTCATATAATTTAACGTCAGTTGTGGTTAGAGTCAGACCTTATTGAAGGCATTAGTGCCGGTAACCAAGGTTTCATTGTATATTGCACAACATGGCAACAAACAGAACCAATGTTGTAATAGAGATAAGGTGCAAACGGCTGATTGGGTCATTGAAACACAGCAGTAGGGCAAGTTTCACTCCTACAGCAACCAACATTTTAAAGCACATGTACAAAATAATAGGCCGCACGGTTTCTGAGTGGTTAGCACATTGGCCACACATTCAGGAGATCTGGAAGACCTGGGTTCAAATCTGCGTTGGGCATCTCTGTGTGGAGTTTGCATGTTCTCCCCGTGCGTGTGTGGGTTTTCTCCATGTACTCTGGTTTCCTCCCACATTCCAAAAACATGCATGTTAGGTTAATTGGCGACTCTAAATTGTCCATCGGTATGAATGTGAGTGTGAATGTTTGTTTGTCTATATGTGCCCTGCGATTGGCTGGCCAGTCCAGGGTGTACCCCGCCTCTCGCCCAAAGTCTGCTGGGATAGGCTCCAGCATCCCCGTGACCCTAATGAGGATAAGCGGTATAGAAAATGGATGGATGGATGTACAAAATACTTTGAAAAAAATTACACCAAATCAGAATTTGTGTAAATTCAGCCTGGCCTTCAGTATAAGGCAGATATGGCTACTGCTATGAGCTCCAGTGACTAACATTCATATCCCCCCTAGTCATGTGAATCCACATTGGTGTCTATACAAATCCAAATTCCAACCACCTCTTCCATCCACATCTAGGAGAGACTCGTGGCTACTCACGTTGGTTCCTTACCCCTTGCAGGACAGAAGACACTCTCCTATTCAGCCCGCCCCACTGATGCAAGTGTGATGCAAAATGCTCCAACACAACAAATAACCAGTACACAAATGGTGAACAGTGTTGCATTGGGTTGCATTGGCCTCTGACAGGCTTGTCAGCTTGTCAAACAAATGGAACGTTTGCCTTAACTTGTCACATTTTAGAGTCCATTTCTGTCCTTCAGAGTGAATTCTAATCTACACCAGGGATTCTCAAGCAGTGGTTTGCAAGATGGAAGTGGTTTGTAGACCTGTGCTGTGTTATGGACCCACCTGTGATATGTAGTGGCAGTTTTACATATAATAGAGAATGCGCTCAATGCAAAACCATAAAATAATTTTGCAAATAAAGGGGAGCGTCCGGCCTCAGGAAGGGTATCTGGCGTCAAAACTAAGCCCAACAAATTATGCAATGGACTGAAAGATTTATATTATATTATATATATATTTATTTATATTTATTGATTTTATTAGGTGTCTGAGTGGGTAGCACGTTGGCCTCACAGTCAGGAGGTTCAAGGATCAAACCTCCGTTGAGCATCTTTGTGTGGAGTTTGCATGTTCTCCGCGTGCGTATGTGGGTTTTCTCCATGTACTCCGGTTTCCTCCCACATTCCAAAAACATGCATGTTAGGTTAATTGGTGACTCTAAATTGTCCATCGGTATGAATGTGAGTGTGAATGATTGTTTGTCTATATGTGCCCTGTGATTGACTGGTGTACCCCGCCCTCCGCCCAAAGTCAGCTGGGATAGGCTCCAGCATACCCGTGACCCAAATGAGGATAAGCGGTATGGAAAATGGATGGATGAATGAATGATTTTATTAGTTTTATTTATGTTCTTATTTACTTTTCCCTTCAATTGTTTTAATTTGGGTTCTGCATTTATGTATTGTGTATATAATGTATGTATGTATATATTTAATATGTAATTTATGTATATATTAAATATACTGTACATAAATATAGGCTATGATTTCTTTATTGCTGTTCAATTATTTTTTATTTTTTTTTACTCTACTCCACAGTTATTTTATAATGTGCTCTGTAAGTTGAAAACATTTTGAAAAAAAAAATACTTTCAACATTTCATACGGTTTGTTCTCAATGGGAAAAAAAAAACACATAACATTTTACTTTCCTGTTTGCTTTGTGTCATTTTTATATTTTTACGTATTTAGTTTTACATTTGCTCTCCACTTCTTGCATAATGTGCTCAGTCTTATTCTGTATTTACATTCAGTATATGACAAAGGCAATTAAAAAAATAAAACTTTTTATGGCTTTTTGTGCACTTGATTGTGTCAAGGAAGCTATTGTAAAGGTGCAGTGGAACACTTATAGTTCCTCAATCATCCTCACTTGCTTCCTACAAGAGGGTGGACACTACCTTCCTCCACCCCCTAAAGACCTCCTTGTCCTTGAGCAGGTTTAAAACAAACAAACTCTCCTATCGTCATTATGATTTGATCTCATTTAGCATGGCTGGATTAAAATGTTTCAAGGCTGGACTCACGGATTGGAAATAAAGCGGGATTTGCGCCAGAGTTAATGAATTATGCCAAATGGACATTCATCTGAATTATTTATTGTCTGTATGATATTAAAAGCTACGCAGTGATTAGCAATTTAAATGTCTTGAAGGGGTGAGTTTTATTACATTCTATATATGTTAAAAGAAAGAAAAAAACTTGTCAGGCCGTGCCTCTGTAATGTGTGTTCAAAAGGCATATTTATTCCTTGGCTGCTTGGCTTTGCATGAATAATGCATCCAAGCTGTTTTATTTTCTGAAATGCATGGTAAGTGCACTCCACTCACACACACACACCGTGCAAGGGCAAAGTGACATAAATTAAAGGCACACAAGAGATAAGCAGCTTGGGTAAAGCAGGGGTGGGGAACCTTTTTCCTATAACAGCCATTTCACTTCACGTAACGTATTCCGAGGTGTGTGCTACATTTACCAAGCAAAAATATGATGCGACTAATTGTTTTTCATTATATGAAAATATTATTATCATTATAATAATAATGCCTTACACTTGTTATGCGCTTTACAAAGACTCTCAAAGCGCTTACACTGAGGTCATTATTCATTCACTCCACACTTGGTGATGGTAAGACACTTATGTGGCCACAGCTGCCCTGGGGCAAGTGAGGCTGCCAGTGTGCGCCATCGGCCCTCCGACCACCACTTTCATCCTAGGCAATGTGGGTGAAGTGCCTTGCCTAAGGACACAAGGAAAGTTTATTTCTTCCCACTGTGGCACCTGGTGTTCCTCTGAGGTCTCCCATCCGAGTACTGACCAGGCCCTACCTAGCTTCTGAGATCTGGCAATAGAGTACAATGTAAACAGCAAAAGCTGAAATGGAAAAAAAGTTTTCTTTTTACAAAAAGTAAAAATATAAAAAGAAAAATAAACCAAATATATAATAAATAAATAAAAACATTAATTAATTCATTTTCTATACCGCTTATCCTCATTAGGGTTGCGGGTATGCTGGAGCCTATCCCAGCTGACTTTGGGCGGGAGCCGGGGTACACCCTGGACAGGTTGTAAAAAAATAAATAAACACATTTATTTATTTTTTTATGTAATTGATTTTTATTTTTCTATATGCAGCCCTCAATGTAAAAAGTTTGCTTACCCCTGATATATTATGACCGTTTGTTTTTAGAATTGCATGGCAGGCCACATTGAAGGCTCTTGCTGGCCGTTTGTTTGACCTTGTGAATTAGTTAGCTATTAAGATATTTCATCAATGTGTTTCGACTCTAAAGTCGCAAGAAGCTGAACCTGGGACTTGGAACCCCTGTTGTGCATGACGTCCTCGATTACACGTGACTTCAACTTGGCCAACTCTTTAGTCATTAGTTTTGCCTGTCATTAGTATGAACTTCGTTTTTTTCTAGTTTTTTTCCCCATTTTTTGCTGTTGTGTATTTTTTATTTTTTATTTTCCACATATTTCAACTTTTTTTTTAAATAACTTTTGTACATATTGTCTTTGACTTAAGACTTTATTCCAATAATATATTTTTTTCCACAACCACATTTGTCAAATAATAATAATTATTTTGTTTTGTTTCACATAGTATAATGTTTCTAAAAAATAATGTATTTTAAAAACTATCTTAGGATATGCTTTTCCATACTTTTTCATCTGAATATTTTTACATAATTTTTTAAAAAATGACTACAGCTTTTTTTCATTTTTGCTGGTGTTTTTTTAAATGTTCTGTATCTTCTTGTACGTTTTGATTTTATTTCCCTTATATATTGACTTTATTGTTGTAAAGAAATTTTTTTGCAACCTATTTTCTCACAATTACAACTTTATTTGTTGTTTTGTTGGTTTTTCATAGTATTACATTTTTCTTAAATATTTTAACTTTATGCTACTAGAATTATGTCGCTCGGCCTTCAGACAAGCTTTTTTTATTTTGAGACAGCAAAACAAAGCAGTTTGGCACAAACGGGTTAGCATTGGTTAGCATTGTCTCACCGTTACCCTCAGGTACCCCACCCCTCCACATCCAACTCCTCGTTTCATAGCAGTCTCAGGCAATGCCTATAAAATGAAGTTACGACTTTTATTCCCGTAAAGATACGTTTTTACTCTCGTAATATAACAATCTTTTCTCGTACATATACAACGTGATTGTTGTAAATTTACAACTTAATTCTCAAAATCTTGATGATTTGAATTATCACTCTCAAACTTTTTGTGGCCCCCATCTTTACATGAAAATGTAATGTAATTATTTATTTATTTATTTATTTATTTATGGTAGGAGTAAAATTAAAGTTCTGAATTGTTTGTCGCAGCCGCGGATGCAGGATGTCAATACTCAACATGACTGTCTCACTCAGGGTGTCATAAACACACATTTGTAAGACAATCCGGCAAAGGACACCGGGAAGCAGGAAGTGCTCACAGCAACCCTACAATATGAAAGGCACAGTGTTGTGTGTGGGGCTGACGAACCGACCAATCACAGTGGGCTATAAGGCTATCATGAGTGTGACATCGACTTCACTTGATCCAAGCAGAGAAACATTATTCAATGAGTGAAAGTTACAGCAGCGTTGCCATGGAGGTTTTTGGAGGCATGGAGGCAAATGCGGACATTCGTCCTAGCTCGCTGTTCATGTCCAAAAAAGTGTTTTAAGTTGCTCATGTGACATTATTTGATGTGCATAGGTTATCTTTCTTTCAGAGTAAATCAAAGTGATACGTGCCCGGCGAGATAAAAGAAGCGCGGGGAACTCGTTGGTGTGGTTTGCGGTCTGAGTCGAGTTGGATCCGTGTGGGGGTGAGCTTTCGAGGGGGGCGTAGTCGGGCTGAGCACGCCGCGCGCCGTGGCCCCCATCCACTCCCATATTAAATGGAAAAAAGAAAAGACAGTGACAGTAGATGGGGTTTGCCACGTACGGCGTGTTGGTCTGGTCTGGTTCAGAGTGCAGATCGCATTGATGTGCCAAGTGAATTAAAATACAGTATATTCCACAGCTCCAAACAAGTCCAAATGTGGCTCAGCTAAGTGAGAGGAAGCGCTGTCAGGTAAAAAGTAAAAAGTAGGCAACAAAATCCATTAAAAAAAGAAAAATTGGACTGAGGTTAAAGAATTGTAAAATGTAACTGAAAACTGAAATGTATTACTATTTAAATACTTATTAGTTCTTAATTTGTTTATGTATTTGTTGATTGATTGATTGAGAATTTTATTAGTAGTTTTGCACAGAACTTGTTTAGTGTCCTTGTCTGTCTTATTTTGTGTTAAAAAATAAACATTTAAGAAGATTGGATTAAAAAATAATATTAATTTAATTTGTGCGGCCCAGCCTCAGCCAGACTCCGCCTCATGCGGCCCCAAGGTGAATTGCGTTTGAGACCCTTGATTTTAAAGCTTCATTTAACAGGCATTACCTGAGACATCTATCTAACATAGCAGACTTGTGGGACCATTGACCTGGGTCAAAGGTTAAATTAAAAAAATTTTCTCGTGAAATTACAAATTTTAATCTTGTAAATGTACGACTTTAAATTTCGTAATATACAGTATGTACAGTTTTATATCTTTTTATGCGGCCCTAATACGCCGTCGTACCCTATTGCCTTTGATTACAACTTTTTCTTTTTAGATTACAACTTTCAATATTATTATTACTAAAATGAGGCACCAATTTTACTTAGTTTTTTGTTCTGGTTGCTACCGTCATTACTGTTGTTGGCACCTACGCCATAGTAACAAGTCTTGGTATGCACCCATAACAAGTCACGGTATTAACATAGTTAATTGGTTAAATAGATGGACTCAGATGTCATGGAGGAGGTCTGTGCTCTATTTAGTGCCATTGTTCAATTTTATTTGAAAGACATTCAGTATTTTTTACTTAGTCAGTAACATTGTCTCCAGATGAGGTGTAATTTATTCGCCCCCAAAAAGTATTTTTCTCTCAGTTGAATTCCAAAGCAAGGCACTAAATCGGAATGATCCACCCTAAGAGCCGGAGCTCTTATAGGATTCGACTCAGTCAATATGGAATCCAAACACCACCACTATGTGGTGAGTGTGTGAGCAAAGCTCTCCGTGACAGCATCCATTTTTGTATTCCGCTGTTTACACCTTGCGTGTACTGGGATCCTCAGAGTACCATGCAGCAAGCACACCATGATACGCGACCTGCAGCGCAGGCAAGCTAATAATGCAGCGGCCGGGGCCTGTAGGGCTGTGCGACCCCCTGACCTGGTGGCAAGCTAATGAGCAAGCAGGACGCGTGTGCCGGGGCCCTCGCAGCTGCCAAGCCTTCTTCCGTGGCGCTGTGACATCTGTCCTCAACCGCTAATGCGGAGAATGTTTTATTCCGTAAGTCGCGAGATGCTGCAAGGTAAACATGGCCAGCCATCCGAGCTGGGTTAGGCGCGTTAATTATTCACTAACATTAATTATGACATGCACGTGTCTCAGTTTGGTGCCACTGCTGAGGGCATGTTGATGCGACGGAGAGGACCACCAGAACCTTCCCTTCCTTTCTCCCATCCTCTCCCGTCTTCGCCAGCCACTGCTATCAGCCGGCCAAAGGCAGCCACTGGGGAGCTAATTAGCACAACATAAATTATGGGATGCTGATAAAGCAGTCACCGGTGCCATCAGAGGGTGAGCACGCCGCTGAGCCTGTTTTCGCTGTCCATGCAGCGCAACCGACATGGCCGACTGTGTTCGCTCGCAAGAGTGAGTCTGTTTTGGCTGCTTGTGTCAATGAGGAGGGGAGCAACGCTTGGCAGTGCTCTGAGGCTGCTTGTACTGCTTTTCCAAATGCAAATCATGCATAAGCAACACAAACAACTGCGGTTGGCCCTCGCCACTTTGAATTTTGCGACTTCACTGTCATCTTCTTTCAGAAACATATTAATAAAACTTGCCATTTTGTGGTCGAATACGGCCTACCAGTAAAAAAAAGTCCGGTTGCTGTCATTCAACTCCTCAGATATAGATAAAGATAGCGCTCTCTGGGCAGCCACATCATTGTGGCAAAAAGGCCTTTAAATAAATGATATTTAAGAAGTTTTAAACCAGTTGAGAACCACTGTCCTAGGGAACACATTTATAGCAAAACACAAGTCTTCATTATGTCTTAAATTGCTTATTTACTCTTCTATTGGGTAATATGGGTGTAAAGATAACTATAGGGGTGTTATTACGTACTGTACGTAGAAGGCTCTAATAACGTCAACTGTATTTAAAAGGTCATCAACAGGTTTGCTATGTTGTAATTAGTGATGTCCAATATTGTTATATATAAAATTGTTTTTCCTTCCGGTAATAAAGGCTAATGGTGAAATAATTAGTTTTATGCTATTTACTCTGGGAGATTTTTTTAAATTTTCTTTCAACCACGAAGTCAACCAGTGTCACTGAGATGGTCGATGGGTTACGTACGAGTTCCACTCTTTGACTGTGATGTAAGTCAAGCGTTGGTATAAATTGGATCTTATACATTAATTATACCTCAAGTCACTCACACAGCACGCAGAACACTTGAATTGGACAGAATACAGTAATAAAACATTCAATAACTGAATGAAACACTATGAAATAATAATATATAATTTTATAAAGCCAAAGCACTAGAATCATTTCTAGTGCTCAATAATAAGACTTAGCTATTACTGTCACTTTCATAGGAGCAGATCCTTTGACATGCTCAAAGATACTGTAGCGACCTGGCAGTTAAGTGTAGTCTTCAAAAGTTATGATATCCGACCGGCAGTGAACATCAAATGCTGAGTCCTGACTCTCTTTGTGTGTGTGGGTGTGGGAAGACAGTACGGTCAAGTTTGCTGATGACCACGTCCTTGTCATCCTTACATCGTCTAGGTAGACGGGGTAAACCAAAAACCACCTTTACACAGTTTGACTTTGAAGGTTCTAATGACAGGAGCAACACGATATCAGTACACAGATGCACACCTATGCACCTGTAATGAAACACAACTGAACTAAAGCGTGCTGTAGAATAGACTGATGGATGATGATAAAAGTGTCAAGCCTGATTTAATATAGACGTGTCGTGGACCAGCAAAGACAGCAGACTGCAGATTTAAGAACACTCATGGCATGATGGGTAGTTCAGAGAATTAAGTGAAGCAAACCGCGGGTTGATGAGCCATGAAAAGATGAAACCCGCTGGCACCAAAACCCCTGCCAAGAAACAAACAAATAAAAGACCGTGGACACAGCCTTGTTGTCTGTTTATCCCGGCGCAAACGAAGAGGTGAGTTCCTCCTCCAGGTGCATTGTGGGCAGTGCCCACATGCACTCGGACGCTCTGCTCTGCTTGATTTGTACTCAGCCTGACTCACTGTTGTGCATGTCGGTGAGCTCTGACATGTGCACCGCCGCATGAATAATTGAGGCCTCACACACAGTCATGGTCCAGAAAGCACTGCTTTGCTCTGGAGCTTTCCCCCGGACTCTGACGCCCCCAAATCTAACAGCATCACTTTCCTTTTAAACGGACTGAAAGGAAGCTCCTGCGAGGAAGTTCCTGTTCCTTTTCTTCCCAAACATCAGGACAATATGGAAGTTAATTGTAACTTAGTAATCATGTTCAAAATAGGGCCGCACGATGGTCGACCGGTTAGCATGTTGGCCATACAATCAGGCGGTTTGGGTTTGAATCTCCGTTGGGCATCTCTCGGTGCAGTTTGCATGTTCTTCCCGTGCGTGTGTGGGTTTTCTCCGGGTACTCCGAGTTCCTCCCATATTCCAAAAAGAACATGCATGTTAGGTTAAATGGCGACTCTAAATTGTCGATAGATGAAGAATAGAATGTGAGTGTGAAAGGTTGTTTGTCGGCCCAGCGATTGACAGGCAACCAGTCCGGGGTGTACTCCGCCTCTCGCCCGAAGCCAGCATAGAATCCCTTTTTCATTGACAGTGAAATGAGCGAATCAGCGACCTTAAGGTATAAGAACAAAGTAAAAGCCAAAAACGTACCACTTCCACAATGGTAGGAGAAGCTTTTTTCACTCTATCATGTTGGACATGCTATGACTGACTAACATGCAGGGTAATGGTAATCTAATCTAGTGTCATGTCTCATTAGTCTGGTGCTTCTCAAAAAAAGGGGCAAGCCCCGTGGGTGGAGCGTGGTGAACTGTCCAGGGGCACATGAGAGGCAGGGAGTACTTGTTACTGCAGACTTGCCATCATGTTCACATTTATTGTACTTAACATGCAATTTGACGCTTTTATGCTTCATAGCCCTTCATTTTGCTGTATTTTCCTGGTTTTAATTTCGAGTTCAGTCTGTACAGTTCTAATTAATGAATAGACATTATCAGTTTTTCAATAGCATTTCAAATCGGGGGGCATGACAGAAAACAATTGCAAACCACTGAATTTGTGTAACATTACCAATGCCAAGTAACCAGAATACTACCTATGACTTTTTACCAGCGCAACAAGGTCATGTTTTTCCGACGTTCATCTGTTTTTCTTTTGTTTTGTTTTTTTAACTTGAACATACATACAACATAACTTGAAAAGTTCTCAGTGGATTTGGATGAAACTGAATGAACCTGGAATTGTTGAAAATGAGATATGGATGAACTAAATACATTTTGGGGTTGATTTGGATCACCGTCTGGGTCCAAGAATTTTTTTAAAGAATTTTCTAACATTCCGAGATCGGACTATTTTCAGCATTTGTGCTTCACAAAAAATGGTCAGAGCGCTTGGGAAAAAATTAAACAGCTTTTACAAAATATCAAGGATTGAGCGAAATTATGGAATAATTCTTTATACTATGATCCAGAATATGAAAAAATAGGGGACCTTTGCAACTGGAATTTTAAAATGTAGGATTATTATTTTGTTGTGAATCACACTATGGGGGGAACTGTGGTGCCTATGGCGAAGGTCTGGATTCTCTCAGTGCTTTTCTAGTCTTTCAATGTTTTTTGGTTATGCCATAGTCAACCACGATACAGCAATCACATAGCAATTAATTCATTTTTTGAAAAGCCGCCATAAAACGAGGGAGCGATGTTTGAACCGCGATGTAGTGAGGGACGTCTGTATTAAGTCACACATTAAGTTGCTCTCTGAGGGCAGCTATATAACTGTGATGTGGCCCACAATGACAAGGAGTTTGACACCCTGAATGTAAGACAGCCGCAGTCTTTTCTGTATTTTTTCTAATATTTGGGTAACATCAATTGACCTGACCCACATGTGCATTGTTCCGCTTGCACCCAGAAATGCATAAAACACAGAACACAGTTTTTGCAGGCAACTTAGTCCCAGCCATGTAGTCAAAAGTTTTGAGTCCAATAAAGATTTCTGAATTCTAGCCGTCCACAGTCCAGTGTTAGCTATCGACCAATAAGTGCTCTTTGGCCTTGCTAGGCCTTTCTTTCCAATGCTTTGACTGACACATGCTGGGCAGAGGCTGCTGTCAAGTCCATAGCAGCGCTCTCAGCTGGAGCCCCAGATAAAAAGCAACACGTTACCCGGGTCAGGCGTGATGAAGACGTGCCAAATCATTGAGGAAAGACCAGACGAGATGAGCAGAATATATGAGCGCTCTATGTCTCTGTATCTATAGCTTTCACTCTTTGGGCAGGCCAGCACAGTTATCAGGCCGAGCAGATAAAGCAGTCTGGCTGTCAGATATAACTCCAATATGTGAAACTCAATCACAACTGCTGAAACGCATCTTGTGGGTGGGGGTAAGGGGCCGGGGGTTGGGGATGGGATCTGCCATGCCCACAGGGTGAAAAAAAATCCAAGGTCCCCTTTGGCAAAGCTAAGCCCTCCAATATCATTTATTTATCTTGGAAAGGGAAACAGCAACTCTTTAAATGTATTTGTGAACACGCTTTAGTTTTTATTGTGTATAGCAAGGAAGATATGCTTGCCATCTTCATCCGAGAGTTCACTGATCGCTGAAGGCTTCTTCCACTTCTTTACCACCAGCAAGATGTGTGATTTCCACCTGTCAGCTTGGAGCAGTCATGCAACCTGTGCAGAGCTAACTTAAAGGCAGAAATGAAGGTGGGGGCCAAAGCTTTGACTGGACTCTCTTGCTCTGACATTGACAGCCTTAAGGGAAAGAGAACGGGACCAGCAAGTCCACAGAACCTTGCCATGGATGCACTGCCAGCGGCTGCTTTCGGCTTTGAACTAGAAAGGGGCCGCGGCCACTCTTAGCCCCCTTGAAGTGGTTTCATCACATGTCACTTGCACAGGCATCGCCTGGAGCCAAAAACAGCTCACCTCTTTTCAGGATGAACTGATGTGACCGATGGTGCAGTGCGGACGCTCACCTCGATTTGGTGACTCCATGTGACGTAAAGAAGAATGTCGGAGAAGTTAGCAAGAAAAGGTACAGGATGTGCTTTGTGTCAAAGAATGGAATATTCTGCCTAAAATGTCAACAAATGATGAAGAATAAATTATTTGAAGGTGTCTATGATCAGCAGTCGTCCTTTACTAGAAAAGGAAACACTTTTGGTTAAGTGGCTGCTCAAAATGGACCATGTGAAATGACACAAAAGAATAAAAAAAAAATCTAAAAGCAGGTACATTTTATTACAAATAATACACATTAGCAATGAAAAAAAATCGTACTAGTAAAATAAATTAACAAATAAATAAATACCAGGTATTGCTTTTATTATTTAATTATTAGTTATTAATTTAAATGATTATGTGGTAATGAACATTTTTACAAAACATCTAATTTTTAATATAAAAAACAGACAATGCCTAAAATAAATTAAATATTATGACAGTGAAATATGCTGTAACAAAAAAATACTATACCTTTAATTTCGACAATTGATCTTAAAACGAGGAGAGGTTCACAATTGACAATGGACAGTTTTACTGTTTGGTTTAAAAAAAAACCCAACAACAATAGCAACAAAGAGAATAAAACCTGTGGGCATTTGATTGAGTGCCTTGAAAAGCACTGACAAAGTTTCCATGACTACCCTGCTGTTGTGATGATGGTAATGATAATTAAACATATAATGCAAATTCACTGACCATAATGTTAAAATTGATGTTGCTTTGTCTGAGTCCTGCTGTGTTTATTTTGTAGACTTAAGTTGAACTGTTATTATTCAATTTAAAGGTAAGCCTGTGAGTTGTTATAGCTGTTATAGCGAATGATTTATAATGTTTTTAATCACTACATTTCTGTTTGAGCTCCCATTTTGAAAGAAGGTCCTATCCATCATACGGTGGTCTCTCCCTATAAAATTGTCTGCTTGTGGAGCCAGGCTCAATAAAGCTCCCAAAGCTCCCACTAAGTACTATTAGTATTTACTGCCTGTGTTTCCTCCGGACCCTCTTTTGGCCCCTCGTCTCCCCAAAGATAGATTATATCCAAGACAGCCTATGACCGATGGAAAGGGGCCACAAGGCTGCAGCCTTTGGAGAAATATGCGCTTATGAAATCATAAATATTATCTCAAAGACTAATTAGCATTAAGAGCACTGGTGATTGTATTTATCAACTTTAGCCACAATTAATAACCGCAGCCTTGAGAAGAGCAGCGGGCAGATAGGCAGGACATGTTTGGCTCGTCAAGGCCGTAAACCCATTACACTCTTGCACTGATTGAGGCAAGCCCGCTGGGGGAATAAGTAATTGTGCCGGAGAATTTTTAATTGGTCTGAAATGCATTCTAGATTACACTGTCTTGTTTTAGACACAAGTAACACGGCTGAAGGGCTTGGATAATAGTGCCATGTCGCTGCATCGATGGTTTACTTCTGAGGGCTGATAGTCAACGTGGAGTGCTGCCCAGTGTGTTAATACAAGCATACAGTCACGGTTTCACTCTATCACGGTTTTTCTAAAGTATATCAGTTGATAAATCAGGCTGTTTCATGCTTGAAACATGTTTTTGTGCCTTAATTATTAATAAGCAATCAAAAATGATGCATATGACATCAAATTGTACACATTATTTGCCTATATCAAGCATTTTCAAACGTAAAAATGGCTAGATAAACTAGAGTACAAAGGGGTACCAGTGAGGGTGCTGCCACTTCAAGGGGCATGACGCACAGACTACAGCGATTTGAAGCTATAACCACATAACGATATACTGCAAACACACTGTATAAACAGGGGAAACAGTGTTGAACACTTTCTTTGTGTCTGTTGTGTGTAAAAGACAAGCTGATGTCACGTTCAGCCAGTTTGTGCAACCCGATTTTGTGTGTCGCAAAGGCTACGATCACACTGCAGGGTAGCATTGAATTGGCTGGTTAAATAATAATTTTTTTTTAAATTACTACAGCTTTTTTTCATTTTTGCTGGTGTTTTTCAAAATGTTCTGTATCTTCTTGTACGTTTTTATTTTATTTCCCTTATATATTGACTTTATTGTTGTAAAGAAATTTTTTTGCAACATAATTTTCCCACAACTACAACTTTATTTGTTTTTTTGTTGGTTTTTCATAGTATTAAATTTTTCTTAAATATTTTAACTTTATGCTACTAGAATTATGTTAATTTTTCTGGCAGCATTATCTTATTATGACGGCATAATATGGCCACATAAAAAAAAAAAACTTAAGATTTTGAGATTAAAAGTAGTAATTTTAAGTGCCAATGTGTCATACGTGTCCGAGGGAAACTATAGCATAGTTCTTCAGTGGGGAGGGTAACTTCCCTCAGCCAGAATTGGCTGGTTAAACTACTTTTGTTGATTGTGGGTGGTTTTTTTTTCCATTTTTTATTTGTGTTAAGCAATTTTTGTTTAAACCGGAATTTAATTAAAGGCACGTTTTGGAGTTATGCAAAAGCAATTGTTGGAAAAAGATTTTTTAGTGGAAAATAACGCAACAGAAGAAATAGATATAAATTTTTATCTACAGATTTTGCTTAACAGAATAAAAATAAATACATTGTTTAAACGGCTATCCTGCCTAACTTAATGCGATACGTTTATGTTAACAACTTAGACACACAACTACTGTTTTGACGACAAGACATAATTATTATATGCACAACAACCAGAAACTTGGTGGATACCGCTCTGGCTAAATAATGTAGCGAGCCGGCGCCAAGCTGTAGCAGAATGAGAGCCAAGGTAAAGAAATTATATAAAAGATGCCAGAAAAGTTGAACATCGAGTTTGATAGTTGCTTGTGCCTTGCTGTTGCAAGGTCATGGTCAACGAAATCCATTGGCATTTTACAGACTATTTTTCATTTCTATGGTAATAAGAGACAAAGTGTGCCCCTTTTCAGCTGGTACGCGTACTTTAGTTTGTAAATACAGTTTTCAAAGGCCGTTTGACAACCCTACTTGGAATGCTAACATCTACATTTGTTATATGTCTGTACCTGTATCTGTTCACCCATCTAAATTATTTGTGTCTGTGGGCGTGGCATAAACCGGAAGAGGGAGTGGTTTAACCTGAATTAGGGTGGGCTTAAATTGCTACATTTTTTTAAGTATAAAAGTGACAGGGATTGATCAGAAGTTGCCACATTTCTTGTTTTTGGAAAACAATTTACAGAACAAACTCGAGTCGCAATTTCTAGGACTTGCTTGACAAATGTTCCAAAAAGACTAGACATGATTATTGACTTAATGTTTTTGACTTTAGACTTAACTCGGACTTGAGCTAATTGTTTTGCAAAGACTTGTTTTTGGTTTAACGCTTTGATGAGCAGTATTTTGCAAATATCCAAAATACAACTATGACTGTGTTTGAACAAGTCAGCTTTCGGCAGCTTTATTTTACGCATGCGCTCACTTTGGCGCAATCTGGCAGAACACAACATGGATAACCCGGAAGGAAAAGGAGGTACAGAAAGATTTTGTGACTGTTTGTTTATATACCTTGTTTCCAAACAGTGCCCGTAACACGGCAGTAAAACGGCTCAAACACAACAGAAAAGCCGTTTTTATTCATCCTCTTCCTGCTGAAGAGCCTCAGTTACCGCTGAAGTAGTGTTCTCCTCACGTAGCAGTCCAGCCTTTTGAAATCAGTTGGGAAAAAAAGCTGTCATTTAACCTTTGACCCAGGTCAAGGGTCACACAAGCCCCTTGTGTTTATAGCCATCTCGGGCAATGCCTGTTAATTGATGCATTCAAAATCATCAAGATTTGGAGAATTAAGTCGTAAATTGACTACAATAATGTTATATATTTAAGAGAAAATATTGTCTTATTACGAGAGTAAAAACATAACTTTACAGGAAATTGTAATGTCATGTTATAGGCATCGCCTGAAATCGCTATAAAACAGAGAGCCTTATGTGGGGGGCTGCGGGGTATTAGAAGGTAGCGGTGAGATGATGCTAACCAAAGCTGTTTTGCTGTCCCGTCATAAATAAAAGCTTGTCTGAAGCCAGAGGGAAGTTCCCCTCCCCACTGAAGAACTATGCTCTAGTTTCCCTCGGACACCTACAGTATGACACGTAAAATTACCACTGTAAATCTTGTAATTCATTCATTCATTCATTCATTTTCTATACCGCTTATCCTCATTAGGGTCACGGGGATGCTGGAGCCTATCCCAGCTGGCTTTGGGCGAGAGGCGGGGTACACCCTGGACTGGTCGCCAGTCAATCGCAGGGCACATATAGACAAACAAACACTCACACTCACATTCATACCAATGGACAATTTAGAGTCGCCAATTAACCTAACATGCATGTTTTTGGAATGTGGGAGGAAACCGGAGTACCCGGAGAAAACCCACTCACGCACGGGGAGAACATGCAAACTCCACACAGAGATGCCCAACGGAGATTTGAATCCAGGTTTTTCAAGATCTCCTGACAGTGTGGCCAATGTGCTAACCACTCAGCCACCGTGCGGTCAAATCTTGTAATATTACAACTTTTAATCTTGAAATTTTAAGTTATCAGGGCAACTAATTTTATTTATTATTTATTTTTAATTATGTTTAACTCAGCTCTGTTTGGCCCTACAAGTTGTTTGTTACAAATATGTAAAAAAAACCTTCAAATGCATGGGTTAGTGCTTCAGGACAAGACAAAAGGTATGTGGGTTATAAATTCACTTTAATATCTATATGCAGATAAAATTCAAATTGCACAGTGAGAAATGTGTTATTTTACAGAAAATACAGTGTGCTTCTGCACAACGTGCGCGAGGTCTACATAAAAACTACGGCACTTGATTTTCTCCTCTGGATTTTTTGATGATCAAAAAAATATAAATGGCTACTCTGTTGACTTTTAAAACAATCTTAGGTTAAAACAATCCTAGGTTATTACATATTTTGTAGTACGGTGGTACTTGCCAAGGCCTGTTCACTCAAAGTTAAAGCAATGGGAACCAAAGGCACTATTTCCCATTATGAAATTTGCTCTATCATCAATTTGCTCTAAATTCTTAGCATGGAATGCTACAATAAGAGCACATTTTTTAAGTACATCTGGATCTGCCAGATGAAGCCAATCATCTTCAAATGCAAACAGTTAAATATTAAGGTAAAGTGAGTTCTACAGGCAGATGCAGGATGGCTCTTTTTCATACTGTGCCAGGATGAACCTGAACCAGTACATCGGGCTTTGTTGTTGGCGCCTTTCCACCACGCAAACAGTTAATGAAATGATTGTCTTTGTAGCAGTGAAATACATGTTAAAGCACAAACGCGGGGAAGGGAAAGCGGCAAGATAACCAGGGGATAGGAGGCTGTGGGGCGGCCAGTGGTCTCATTGCTAATTATCTTTAATGTGCTTCTCTGGCAGTTTTTCTGTGCGTGCTTGTCGTTGGCTCTTGTGTGGGATGCTCTCCAGAGCTTCTCCACTCTCCTCAGTGGCCTCCGGCTAATAACCGCTCTAGGAACTGTTGGATGGGTCACAAGGCTTGATTCAGTCATGTTCATTCCCTGTTGGTTGCAACACACTTGCAGGAATTTAGGAATTTCTAAACAAGGCCTAGACAGGACTGTGCTTTTGAGAGTTTAGACAAAGTTTACCCTTGAAGTGTATGATAGCTGAGAGATTGTTTACACATACACAAAAAAATGGTTAACAACAATGTGTTTTGTCAATGCCAACATTTAGAACCTAAAAACGTTTGAAAATAGTATGCCGTTGGCTGGATTTACACTACATGGTTCAGGTGACAAAGTTCCAATTTGAAACGTAAAAAAATGCACATGGACTTGGATAAGCACCGTAGTTTCCAGTCATTTTTCAAAACGTAAAAACCTTGTCGTTGCAAGCCTGAAATCATCAGATGAGCCACTGCACATACTGTAGATTACCTATACACAAACCCAAACAACGCACCCACAGTGCACATATAGAAAAACTCATATAGTTATTATCTACAGCATATTACAGCCATACGCTACCATATTTATACCATACATACTGTAGGGCAGGGGTCACCGAACCGTTGACTGCAAGCTACTTGTCAATCTTTCGGACTTTGCCGGTCGATCGAGAGAACATTGGAAAAAAAAGGTTTATCGCGTCAGTCCCTTCCCCTCCCAGAGTGTGACCAACAGGTACGCATTTTTACCACTGGACACGCCGCACCGCCCTCCAGGCACACAACCCAAAAGCTCCAGCAAGGAGCTCAGTGCCCAAAACCTGTCCAGAGATACCAGCACTACGTGCAAAAGGGTCGAGCAAAAGGGGTAGAGAGAGAGTGACAGAATTCAGCGATGTGCCTGAGCACACAACAGTAGCTTTTGCATGTAAGTATGGCTCAAAATCTGCATTTGCAACCTCAAAATGAAGACACAAAAATAAGTCCAAAGACAGGCCCATCCAAAAAAATCTTCAAGCTGCTGCTCTTTAGGGCTGCATTCACCAGTTTCTCTCTCCTCGCCACCGCTTGCCCATGACTCTGAGCCAACAAACCGAATCGTATAATTTGCTCATAGAGCCCACACTACAAGGCCGACCCCGATAAAGATCCACAAACGTAGCCAAAGTGCGGCTTTGAGGATATCTGCGACCCACGGCTCATTTGTCATTGTATCACAAAACAAAATTAAACAAAATTAAATTGATTAATATTACCCAGGTTCACAGCTGATACCAGGGATCTCGGGCTGTTGTTGGGCATAAAGTATGATATAATTGTGGTACATTTGAGATATACTGTGTATGTCATGAAATTCAATTGAGTAATTCCAAGGTTACTTGTGGTCAAACCAATTCAGGACAGCTGATAGCCTGTAACAATTAAGATGTTTACTATTTGCTTATTGTACTACCAGGGCTGTCTATGACTAAGTCCAATCTGATTACCAGTAATTGGATTTTCCCTGTGGTCGGCAAAGTGTCTTTTATTTTTATTTTTAGAAACAGCCAATTGGAGATCCTTTCAAATAAACGGACCTCATTTGTGGCTTTTTTCCACCTCAAAAAAAGGCAAAAACAAATAAACAGGAGAAGTGTGCCACAACAGTACCTTTAATGATTTAGTGATACAGAAAGCATGATGAACAAAATCGAAACACTTTCGGCAAGTGGGCATATCACACATCAGGAAAGTGCACATAATGTATTATTGTTTATTTCTGTGCTGTTGCTACCTGATGTTGACACGTGTGCAGTTGTTTTAGCTGTTCAGTAAATACACACAATGGTACAAAAACTGGGTCATCGATCCATCCATCCATTTTCCTCTGCTTATCCGGGTCCGGGTCGCGGGGCAGCAGCTTCAGTAGGGAAGTCCAGACTTCCTGGTCCCCAGTGACCTCTTCCAGCTCCATCGGGAGGACACCAAGGCGTTCCCAGGCCAGCTGTGAGACATTGTTCATCCAGCGTGTCCTAGGTCTTCCCGGGGGCTTTCTCCCGACTGGGCATGTCCGAATCACCTCACCAGGGAGGCGCCCGGGAGGCATCCGGACTAGATGCCCGAGCCACCTCAACTGGCTCCTCTCGATGTGAAGGAGCAGCGGCTCTACTCTGAGCTCCTCCCGGATGGCCGAGCTCCTCACCCTATCTCTTAGGGTGAGTCCAGCCACCCTCTGGAGGAAACTCATTTCTGCCGCTTGTATCCGCAATCTCGTTCCATAACTCATGACCATAGGTGAGGGTGGGAACGTAGATCGATCGGTAAACAGAGAGCTTTGCCTTCCGGCTCAGCTCTCTCTTCACCACAACGGTCCGGTACAGCGCCCACATTACTGCAGATGCTGCACTGATCCGTCTGTTGATCTCACGCTCCAACCTTACCTCACTCGTGAACAAGAACCCGAGATACTTGAACTCCTCCACCTGAGGCAAGACCTCACTCCCAACCCGGAGGGTACAGTCCACCCGTTTCCGACTGAGAACCATGGCCTCGGATTTGGAGGTGCTGAGTCTCATCCCAGAAGCTTCACACTCAGCTGCAAACCGCTCCAGTAAACGCTGAAGGTCACAGCCTGATGAGGCCATAAGGACCACATCGTCTGCAAATAGCAGAGACGAGATCCTAAGGTCACCAAGGTGGACTCCCTCAACACCTTGACTGCGCCTAGAAATTCTGTCCATGAAGATTATGAACAGAATCGGTGACAAAGGGCAGCCTTGGCGGACACCAACGTTTACCGGAAACAAGCTCGACTTACTGCTGGCAATGCAAACTAGGCTCCTGCTTCGATTGTACAAGGACCGAATGGCACGTAGTAGCGGGCCACCAATCCCTTACTCCCCCCACAGGAGGGACACGGTCGAATGCCTTTTCCAGGTCTACAAAGCACATGTAGACCGGTTGGGCAAACTCTCACATACCCTTGAGTACCCTTGCAAGAGTCATTTAAAAACTGGGTCATTTGAAACTAAATTTGAAACATGTAAATCCACCCAACAAAACGGACATTGGCACTAAATTGCATTTTCAAATGCACTCAGAGAATTTTTAATTCAGGACACTGGTGTATAGTTTGTTCGCCGGGCTGATGGCAAAACAGTTCTTGCTACTCTTCCTGTGGAATGAGACAATCTTTAGGTGAGAGTAAGGTGTTCCTATAACACTTCTCCAGCAAAGTGTACATTTACTAAAGGGTTGCATTAGTTACAAATGTCATATTCTAAACCGATACATAATTTTTTAAAGTATATTCAGAATACGTTGAGGACACGAATAATACGAACTCAAAAATAGCAGACAACAGCAATGAGAAATATGCACATTTACTACACTGGTAATATGTTTAACAGAGTGACATTACTTAAATATGTATAATTCTTAACCCATATGTTATGTTCATACAAGGGTGTATGGTCTGTTGTTATGGCACTGTTCCTTTAAGGTTTAGCCGTCAAGTGTGACAAGTATCGTAAAGGAGAGGGGGCTGTAGTAAAAGTGTTATTCAGCATTCAACACGTTGTGGTTATTGTCTACTGCTCAGACATAACATTTGGCGAACGAGGATGTCCTTTATGGCTTTATCGCCGCCACCGGTGTTCCTGCCCGTCCCGGGGGAGCCCGCAGTTCCGTGAGACCGGTGGCTAACGTCATTTGATGACTTTTTGGTCGCTTCGGGGCACTCGGACCTGCCTGACGCTAGGAAGTGTGCGCTGCTGCGTCATTGTCTTGGTCAGGAGGGTCAGCGGATTCTCGCCACGCTCACGTTGTCAGGAAATGGGTATGATGCTGTCACAGCAGCGCTGCAGACGCATTTTTGCATGGGGAAGAGCCCGCCGAATGCGCCGTTTCGAGTTCAGGCTGTGGTGTTCCTGACAGTTGCCTATGAGTGCCAACGTGCCCCACACACCAAATTTGATGTCACACAACAGGGTGCTAACATTATGGGGCTACCCTTGTTCCATGCTCTAGGTTTCGCCATGACTGACGCACGTGGCCAGCGAGTTCTCCAAGTGGACACACCATGGCCGGACCGTTATCCACAGCTGTTCCAGGGACTGGGGTGTATGTCGGGGTTCGTGCACTGCTCGACAGTAAACCAAACGGTCCGCCCTGTTATCCAGCCACTACGACGCATTTCCCTGGCACTTCGTGATGCAGTCGAGATGGAGCTTTGTGGGAAGAATTGCGGAGGAATTGGCAAGCCACTTTCATGGCTCTGCCATCTTCAGTAAGATGGACTTGAGGAATGGCTACTTGCAGGTCCCGATGGCACCAGATAGTATGAACCTCACAGCTTTTGTCACGCATGTGGGAGTTTTCAGATATAAACGCATGGCTTTTGGACTGTCGTCGGCGTTGAGCTGTTTTCAAAAAATAATGTCCTTTGTGCTGGCGGGTATCTAAGGCGTGTCCATCTACCTTGATGACGTGGTGGTGCACGCACCCTCCGCTCCGTCATGCAGCACGATGCCCGCTTGGAGCAGGTGTTCCAGCGTTTCAGGCAGCACGGAATCACGCTTAACGCAGAGAAATGCGTGTTTGGGGCAGAGGAGGTAGAGATCCTGGGTTTCAGGCTTTTCAGGGATGGCATCACTCCGATTGTGTCCCACACAGAAGCCATCTTGACATTGCCGGACCCACAGTGTGCGTCCCAGGTGTCATCTTTCCTGGGAATGGCCACCTACTACCTAAGGTTCCTGCCACAGTATTCCGTGGTGACGGCACCTCTGCGGCGCTTGCTTAAGAAGGAGACTGAGTGGGAGTGGACCCCGGCCTGCAGCGAAGCAGTGCGCATCATTAAGCAGCAGCTCACATCTCCGCCTACTTTGTCACACTTCAGTATGACTGCGCCCACCCTGGTCACATGCGATAGTTCTGGGCTGGCTTTGGGTGCGGTAGATTCCCAAACTTTTGATGGGGTGGAGCCCCCGGTTGCCTTCGCATCAAGAGCCCTCACTTCAGCAGAGCAGAAGTACTCGGTGTGCGAGAGGGAAGCCCTTGCCTGCCTCTGGGCGTGCGAACGCTGGCATGTGTACCTGTACGGCAGGGCCTTCACTATTTGCACAGACCACCAGGCGTTGACAGCATTGCTGACTACTCGTGGTGCAGGACACAGGCCCATGAGGCTGCTGAGGTGGGCTGATCGGCTGAACCAGTACAATTTTAAACTGGAATTCCTGCCCGGGCGCTCCAACTTGGTGGCGGACCTCCTGTCAAGGGCCGTCACCATCACGACACAGCGGTCTAATGGGGCCATTCCCGCACCCGATGAGGAGGAAGACTGGGTCCAGGTCTTGCACGGGCCACTCAGCACAGTAGTCACCCTGACGGAATTGCAGCAGGCCTCAGCAGAGGATGTGGGTCTCACAACGCTTCGTGCTTATGTCCAGAACGGCTGGCCGGCCAAGGTGGATGAGGCCTTACTCCCCTATCACAGAGTGCGGGACGAACTATCCTGTTGGGGGACAGTGTGTCTGGCCCGTGGACATCGTGCCATCATACCTTTGGCACTGAGAGCCAGGGTGCTGCGCATGGCACACGAGGGCCACCTGGGTGTGGTAAAGACAAAGCAGCGGGGGGTGGAAAGGCTGAATAAAACTCTTAAGAATGGAATCTAGGCCTGTCTGGTAGAGGGGAGACTTTCAGCAGGGTGTTAAGCCAGACCCTTTTGACCATCCGGGCATCCAAGCACAGCACAACAGGGGAGTCCCCTGCATTGTTAATGATTGGATGGGAACTGAGGCAACCACTTGACTGTTTGAGGGTGGAGCCAGCCCCCGCACAGGAAACACCGGCACCGCAAGTGGTCCTAGCCCGGGTCCAGGGCTCACAGGACAAGATGAAAAGCCGTTTTGATGCGCTGCATAAAGTTCGGCCCCCGGCCTTGTCAGTGGGGGATTGGGTTCGAGTAAAATACCCTAACCGGCAGAACAAACTGGGAACCAATTGGTCAGAGCCTCGGTGAGTGGCTCGACGGCTGGGCTCAAAGACCTTTCGGCTGGAGGATGGGTCCCGGTGGCATGCAAACTGCCTAAAGCGGGTTCCAGCTTCAACTGCCCTTGTTCCACGGCCTACTCCAGCGGCGGTTCTTGACTGGCGGACCGTGCACAAATGTCTTTGCGAGGGTGGCAACGGGCAGCCACCGGGCCGCCACCGGGGAATGACCAGACAGGGTGCCCACAACGAGCCTTAGCTATGCTAACTATGTCATGGGAAAATGACTGGGCGGCCCATTGTTGTTTGTTTCTAAGAGGGGGGAAATGTTATGTTTATACAAGGGTGTATGGTCTGTTGTTATGGCACTGTTTCTTTAAGGTTTAGCCGTAAAGTGTGACAAGTATCGTAAAGGAGAGGGGGCTGTAGTAAAAGTGTTATTCAGCATTCAACACGTTGTGGTTATTGTCTACTGCTCAGACATAACACCATACATAAACCATTAAAGGGTTTTCACAATACAGTTGTCCCTCACAATATTGCGGTTTGATTATTGCTACCTCTCTTTATAACATTTATAACATTTTTTTTTCAAAAATGTAGTGATTAATAAATAATATTTTTATGTGGTAGACTATTATTGATAACTGCTTACACAATGCAACATTTATTTGAGTAATGAAATTGCTCACACATTTGATAGACTAATCGTAATCGTCATCATCACTGACTTCATTTAATCCAACTAATCACCCAGAGAAACAAATTAGCTCTAAGCTATATTTTGTGGGAGTTTGTGAGTCTTGTTCACTATCCTTCCATCCATCCATCCATCCATTTTTTTCCGCTTATCCGAGGTCGGGTTGCAGCAGCCTAAGCTAGGAAGCCCAGACTTCCCTCTCTCCAGCCACTTCGTCCAGCTCCTCCCGGTGGATCCCGAGGCGCTCCCAGGCCAGCCGAGAGACATAGTCTCTCCAACGTGTCCTATGTCTACCCCGAGGCCTCCTACCGGTCAGACGTGCCCTGAACAGCTCCTAAGGGAGGCGTCCTAATCAGATGAACGAGCCACCTCATCTGGCTCCTCTCAATGCGGAGGAGGAACGGTTCTACTCCGAGTCTCTCCCGGATGACAGTGCTTCTCACCCTATCTCTAAGGGAGAGCCCAGCCACCCTGCGGAGAAAACTCATTTCGGCCGCTTGTACCCGCAATCTTGTCCTTTCGGTCACTACTCAAAGCTCATGACCATAGGTGAGGGTAGGAACGTAGATCGATCGGTGAATTGAGAGCTTTGCCTTTCGGCTCAGCTCTCTTTTCACCACGACAGACCGGTACAGAGTCCGCATCACTGCGAATGCCGCACCAATCCGCCTGTCCATCTCACGTTCCATCCTTTCCTCACTTTTGAAAAATACCGCAGGGTCCTTAAATTCCTCCACTTGAGGCAGGACCTCATCCCTGACCCGGAGATGGCACTCCACCCATTTCTGGGCGAGAACCAAGGATTCGGACTTGGAGGTGCTGATTTTCATCCCAGTCGCTTCACACTCGGCTGCGAACCGATCCAGTGAGAGTTGAAGGTCACAGCTTGATAATGCCAACAGGACCACATCCTCTGCAAAAGGCAGAGGCTGACTCCTGCAGCCACCAAACTGAAACTCCTCAACGCCCAGGCTGCACCTAGAAATTCTGTCCATGAAAGTAATGAACAGAATCGGTGAAAAAAGGGCAGCCCCGGCGGAGTCCAACCCTCATGGAGAAGGTTCCGACTTATTGCCGGCAATGCAACCAAACTCTGACTGGCGGAGCAGCCCCAGCGTAGCAGTTGATGCTGATGAAAGTTTTTTAGACACCAGTTTTGTTGAAAAGAATGGGCCCAATGGGCTATGCTCCTTAGATGGGTGTCTCCTGGTGGTGGTTACTCACCAAACCAAATTACTGTCATTCTGCCTTCCGGGTAATCACCATGAGACCATCCGTTTTTTTATGCATCCATATTTCTGCTTTATGATCGTTGATGATGACGATAGTTCTTTGGACTCCAGTTTTGTTGAAAGGAATGGGTTTGCTAAGATTAAGCTCCAGTCGCCCAAAGAGCTACATTCCTTAGCTGGGCGCCTCCTGGCGGTGGTTACTCACCAAACCAAATTACTTTGGCTTCCCCTTATGAGTAATCACCATGAGACCATCCGTTTTTTTACATAATTCTATCTCAGTCTGCTTCCGTACTGCTTGTGTTGACATACTTTAAATGACACAATCGTTTTGTGGATTGGGAAGGACACAAGTTAATAATTGGAGAATTTTTTGTCATGCCAACTGTTTACGATCCGAAACAATTTGGTAACTTTAAATCGATTCAATAACTTTTTTGCCAAAAATGTAAGCAGGCTGTTGTTGAAATAAATAGATATATACTGGACAGTGCAGGTGAAGTTTCCTAAAATCCCTTTTCTTTTTACTAAGAGAATCAGGTATAGATTAATTATGGAGATAAACAAAAAGGTAAATGACAATTCATGGCAAATGCATTCACGTTTCATTTGAATAAAGTGCAACCAACACTTCAGGTTGAATTAAAAATACATTAACAGGTTGGATGATTAATTCTATCCAACAAAACATGACTAACTTTAATTTTATACCTCATTCACTTCTCTAAACAGAGTATTAAAGACGTTATTTCCCACCCACAGATTAGAATGAAATGTCATGTGCAGTTAGATATTAAAGTGAATGAATATCCTACATACTGTAATGCTTGCACAGATGCTCTTAAAGCTAAGAGGAGGTGTTTGATCAACACGCTTGTCATTGCAAGAAAAAATGGAACATACGCCAGAACAACAGTGGGTCCCAAACGACAAGCCTTCCATTCAACCAGAACACAAACATGCACAAACTTAACGCTCGCTACGTACCTTTTATCTTGTCCTGACGCTCCCATCCATGAGTGTGAAAGTTTAAGTTGCACTTAACTTTGGATGTGGTCCAACACTCAGTATAAATCCCATACCAAATTGAAGAGGAAGAAGTATTCTAGCTTACAAACGAAAATACACCCCATATTCTATGAAAAATTGCATATTTTAGGATGTCCACACAGACTTTTCTAACAGAACGCGCAAGGTCAGCGTCACATGGCGTAGTCTGTGGGCTCCAGTCAGCAGTTGGATCGTAGGAATGTAAATCGATACATCGATCTAATGAATACATCGCTACACCCCTAGCCACCTGAGAAGCGCTCCCGCCAGGATCTAGGCCTTGTTCGAGTGGCCTTATCCTACACCAAAGAAAGCACTTTCTGAGGTTCCTGGGGTTTGCTAATTTTTACAGGTAATTTATGGGCAGCGGCCACAGGAGCCAGAAGTCTGGCGATGAGCAGGCCGAGCCAAACTCCTTGACTTTGGTGTAGCCTTTTTTCACTCGATTTCAGCCATGGCATCTCAGATGGGCTCTGCTGGCTCAATAGTCAGTCTCCTTGCAGTGTAAAATGCAATGTAATCTATCGTCACGTCTCATAACATTACTGATGTCCAGTGACCAGAATACTACATATAACTTGTCTTTCATTGTATTTTGCTTAATAATAGACCTCCGTAAACCACAAAACTGCAATTCTTTTTTAATTAATTATTTTTTGAAAAAACACAATAAAGTGAAATGACTGTAATTGACATTGCCAACTACTGGCATGGCATGTATTTTGAATTTTTTCATTTGGCACGGTGGGCATGTTACAGTGTGTTCATTTGTTTTCAAAACGCACAAAGAAATCAAAGTCCACTTTTCCTTTGGTCGTTCACATGTAAAGGGTACCCTTAGTGCGTAGCCTTCCTGCACTCTGACTCTCACCTCACTGTGGGGGGGCGTCGATCGGTCTTGAAAAGCCAAGAAAGTATCATGCCGAAATTTGACAGCTCTCGTGCTGCAGGAGACAACAGCTGTCTCTCTTTTCTAAGCCGTGACAAGCATTCTGTGGAATTACCTTTCATTCAAATGCTTACACTCGCTCTGTCTTGTACTCACCTCAGAGTACTCACAGATTTTTGATGATCTGTGCTTTATGCTGCTCTGGCAGACCTGTTTTGACTCGACGGTTGTTGCTTGGCTTTGCATCACCGACAAATATTTTTTTGGCGGGTGGGGGGCATTGAATTCAAGAGGGGAAACCTATCAGATGGATGAAGATTGAACTGATGTGTTTGCAGAAAAATCAGTAAACAACATTAATTTCAAATGAAAAAATGAAGCAGGAAGTAAGCAATTCTCACTTGAGCTCTTTGCATCAAGCTGATAAACTTTGGACGTAGAAGTACGACAGGCATCAACGTTTCCAACCTCACCCTCAAAGTCATTTGACAGCAAGCGCGCTAATTTTGCCCTTTCACCAAAGATGTACCAAGTAATTCGTCAGTTTAGTCTCTGAGACCGTATTCAGGCTACGTGCAGCTGACAAACATTGATTGGGGTGCCGATTGTAGCAAAGGCTGCTGTACAGTACACTTATGCAGAATTAACACAGGAGCTAGTTGATCTTTGTCGCTTGGGGGGGAAAACAGGCACCCTAAGTAAAGCTGGACTTTCTTTGAAAGCACCCCGAGATCATACACTGTCTTTAACATCAAAAAAAGTGTCCACATGGATATACTTAATGGGTTTAACTGCGATGAATTATTCAAATCTTCCCTGAGTGCCTTCCTGGCAAGCGAATCGACTTACAAGCGGTCACGGCTAAATGTTGCACGGTGAGATTAAATGTAAATGACATGAAAAACATTGACGTGACAGTAGGAATACGTTAAAGTCTGCATTAAAAGATGTCTCTACAATTTTAATATCTGTCAAGACAATATCTCTAAACATGGTCTACCCCGCAAAATACCACTTTTATTTGAGTGTTTAGGCTCATAATGTATTCTCTTTATAGCGCGCACATCACAGAATGAATGTGAGTTTGAGTTATTACATCATTAATAAGTTTATCTGCGACTGTGCAAATTAATTTGAAGCAGAGAGCTTTGGCACAAAGATGAGGCATGGGTAAAAAAGCCGTCTCAAAATTGAGCATAAACAACCCCACCCAGCTGTGAACCGTCAAATTGCAGATTTTTTGGCTTTTATTTTTTTTAAATGCCTTTTGCCTTTGATAGCTGACCTGACGTGGCTTACTGTGACAACGCTTTACAGGAGGGCCTCTGTGAAGATAATCTCTAGGAATGAAACGCTCCTTTCCCGGCTGATCTTTAAAGGACTGCCTTAAGGTTGACTGCTAATGATGGCTTCTTCAGGTGGTCAGGATAAGTGATAAGTGAGAACCTTGTCATGGATCTGCATGCTGTTTAACAGATTTATACTCGACGTGGTAAAAATACGTGATAACATCTGTTACAGCAAAGGCCAGTATGAGTATAATGATAGAGGATCTATCTTGTTTTTAGTTAAACGTCCGCTTTGCTTTTCATGGGACAAGTGAATTACTTTTTTCCAAGTATTAGTATAGTTTCACTTCTTTGTGTTTATTCTACAATAAATCGTTGCAAAAGACTGTACTCATTGTGTGGAGGTCCACTCTGTCACTGAACTGAAGAAGATTGGTGGATATGTTGATGTTGTTTACTAATTATGAAAGGTTTGTACTTCCTGCTTTAATTCCATTGCAAATGTTTTTGCAGTTTTTCTGTGAATTTTTGTGATTTTCAGTGTTTTCACACTAGCCAATACTGCCTATTTTATTAAAAATGTCTCGGTCAGCATACAATATATTGTGCATCTCATCATATTATTAATACACTGCATGAGTCCAGCTGTGTTCAGAACGTATTTTATTACAGAACATCTCTTTGTGCTTTGAAATGGAAACCAGAATGGGAAGTCGTTGTCTCCCAGCTCCGTTGTCTATGATGTCATCAGCAGTTGACTCTGTAGTTTTTTTGCTAACCACACAGTTACAAGTCTCTGCTTTTCTTGTTGATCACGGCTGCAAAATAACACACCGGTGAACCAAACAAAGTCACAAGTGCCAGCATTTTTGATAAAGAAGGTGAGAAGCACTATCGAATTCAATAAATAATTCACAGCAAAACACTAAATTGGTGTCCTTGCGGATCGCTCCTCCCTTCCTTCTCCTCCTTGCCTCATCGCCATTTTTGTCCACAATCAAGTCCTTAATCGAGGTAAAAAATTTATGTTCATTTATTTCTTTCATTTGTCATTTATATCCATTTCCAATCTGCATAACTATTTAAAGAGTGTCGTTGGTTAACTTTTTTGGGTATCAGGAACGGACTCATTGTATTTTCATTTTCCTTATGGGAAAAAAATTGATGAGAGTAAATTGTGGTTTGAGTTGGACCTCCTGGAACGAATGCATGATGCTAAACGAGGTTCCGCTATACTAGCAGAAGAGGTTCAGAAACCTGCTTGGTAAACGAACGCCTCTTTCGCACAGAAATCCCACATTTACATATCATAACAGTTGCAGCGCCATTTGTCTTTCCAACACATAAAACGTATGTCTGGCAAAAGTTTCACAGTTGAAGAACTTAGTGTCAGGTATTCAACTTCAACTCATCCCAACATTGCAGAACCCTTACACACAGACCATGTGCTGTCTCTGTTATGGGTTTGATGACTTAAGTTGTAAATGGTGTACAGTGAAGACCAGTCTTCAGGCTAAGAGGCAGCTTTTATTGCATCAAACAGTTCACATCGTGCTCTTATTTTCAGTCAGAACAATAGTCTTTGTTTGTTTGCCAGAAACGAGGCGTTCACAAGCAATAAATGCCGCCAATGATCTTGCCGACAGAGCTTACCGTTTCATACGTAACGGATCAAATTATGAGAGACCTTGCAGTGCAGCGGCAGGGGCTCAGCGTGGGATTAGGGGGCAACTATCTCAAGGCTGTGCTTCTCAGATAACTGCACCTAGAGCAACCTTTCCTCAAACACACAATTACCCACTCCCTCCCCTGATCCCCCTTCCAACCACCTCCCCTTTGAATTTCATCAGGGGCTTAATTAGTATACAAATAAAACTTCCCTTATCTCCCTCTCGCCCTAATTGGCCTGTCTTTAGTTATGCCTGGTGAGTGTGTGAGAGAGTCGAGGCCCCTGTAATTAGAGTGACCGTGTTCACCTTTCCACTCAGACACACGGGCGCTCAGGGGGCCCAGTGGGAAGGCACTGCTGCTGTTGCTGCCGCTGCTAGTGGTGATGATGGGGTTCTCCTCACATGAAAGTATGTGAGTGTTTCTATTGGGGGATATGGGGGGGGTCTACTCAGGATTATTACTCGGCAATCATTCTTGGACCGTCCCAAAAGTGTTCTCATGAGCCGGGAGGGCTTTGGGTGCTGCCGGTTCCCACTGAATGGGAAGAAGGAGGCGTCGTTCTTCCATTATTTCATTCTCAACTTAAAGTGTTTATCGATTAGCTCAGCTCCGGCTCCTCGACAACTTAATATTGGGTGACAGTGTGCAGCGTTCTCACCGTAATTAGAGCTGAGGTGGGGGAGTGTTGGTGCTAGAGGTTGCAGGGGGCAATTAGAACCCTTTGTTATTAAACTTGATTCATCTCTGCCCTGCTCCGCTTTCGGATGCTTACCAAGGGTATCGGGCAATCCGCAGCTCTAAAATTGGCCAACCTGCAAATTATCACATCTGCTGCCAGACGTCCCCCCATTGTCTGTCCATTGTTTCCAACCCCCACCCTTCTCAATGCCAATAACACAGTAATAACTGTAAATATCCCCCAGTCCATACCCTCGAATCCACTGGTCTAAGAAATACATCAGAGGTTCTTAGAAGCCCCCGACAACATGTCCTTTGAGGTACAGTATGTATGCGTATTATTATTAGTTCATTTTGGTCTAAACGGGAATCTCCATCAATGGAAAACAATTTTAAGGGGATGACTGATGGATACAGACTGTGTAGTATACAGTAAAGTGAGTACATTTCAGCAAGCATTTTTATGACAGTGTACCGTCTCAAGGTACAATACTACAGAAATGCCACATACATATTGTATATTTTCAAGCTGTCAGTGCAAAGCTTGTATAGCAGTGTAGGTTTACTAGCGACCTAACATGATTCGACACACAGCCATTAATGTCTAAATAGCTGGCAACACAATCAGCAGCAAGATAAATGTATATTGCCTGCATCATGGTCAGAGGCTGCATGAGTGCTGCTGGCATGGGGTGAGCTACGGTTGGTTGAAAAGCTGTACTGTGGCATTGTGAAGTAGAGCATGACGTCCTCAATTGGGAGACAGTTTTCCAACATGATAAGGAGATGACAAGTGCCTTGCTGAGGAAGCTGAAAGTGAAGGGGATGAAGCGTCTCCTTCAGACCTAAACCCAATTGAGCAACTGTGGGGCATCCTCAAGTGGAACGAAGGTGGAGGAGTGCAAGGTGTCTACCATCCACTTGCTCCATGACCTCATCTTGAAGAATAGAAGAGGATTCCAGTGACAACTTGTGCAAGTGATTCCATGCCCGAGATGATTAAGGCAGTGCTTGATAACAATTGTGGTCACAATAAATAGTCACATATTGGACAATTTGGAAATTTTCACTGTGAGGCGCACGGTACTCACTTGCCAGCAATTTAGAAAATAAAAGCTTTGTGTTGACAGTAAATCATCACAGCAAGCTCTACAATGACTATTGTAAACTATATCCAAGATGAATTTCTATTATGGTGTCCCTTGAGTTGATCTAATAAAATGGCTGCTTAAATATGAGGGGTGTACTCACTTTTACTAAAATCAGCACTAAATTGTTTGACGATTTAGTGGCTAACACTATTTTTTCCTCCCATCTGTCCCCATTCCCACTGTCTACCCCCACATCTCTGTTTACAGTAAGTCTCCAAGAATTTGATACTGAGCTTATGGGGGTATAGCGGGGGGAGAGGGGGGGGGGGATCAATCCAGTTGTCAGCAGCTCAGCGCACACCTCTCTTTCTCTCATTCTCAATAGTGGCAGGACAAGTGTCAGCTGGAAGAGAGGCAGCCATCGCGCAGAGGAGCCCAAAGGGGAGCGTACCTCCACTAGACAAAAGATCAATTCTCTCCACTCCACACTTTGCGCCTGATAACAAGAAAAAGTTCAGCAAACTCAGGAGCTGTCTTGCCTTTGAAATGTGCATTCTGCCGCTGTGAACACTGACATGCACACACCGATACACACACGCACACACAAAATCACATGCTAAAACCAAGCATGCGTGTGCATGTGTGTGACAAATAAAAATAAGCTTAATTAAAAAAGCAAAGACATATATAATTGGATGTTTGTTGACACAATTGTGCATCCCACTGTGCATCCTCCAGTTATTAATGATTCTGTACAGTAACCCTAAACATCCAAATGGCCCAAGCGCTTACATGTCGAAAACCAAACCAAATTTTGGGGAAAAGTTTGTGTGAGACTTCAGCTCAGATTTTGAGAAGTTACTCCACAAGTGTGTTTGTTTTCTTTGGCTTCTTGCATATGTAAATACGTACATGACAATATTTTGACATCCATAGTACAGGACGAAGACTGAAAAGACTTCCCAGACACACACCAAAAAGGGGAACAGCAAGCACAGTCCATACTGCAGAGCATGATATCAACTCCAGCAAGTAATTTTATTTTATTTTACATTTATGCAGTGTTATAGTGTACTGCATAAAATATCTGAATTTGGCACTGCATGCAGCCACATACTTCTCAGATATCCGTCTCTATTCTGGAATATCTCTGCTATAATACCATAAATGCCCGTATACAGTAGTGTTCAAAATAGTAGCAGTCCAATGTGACTAACCAGATTAATCACTGTTATTAGTATATTTTTATTGCTGCATGGCAAACAAGTTACAAGTAGCAGTAGTAACAAGTAGGTGCAGTAGATTTTTTAAGAAAACAAACCAGCGTTCATGATATGCGCGCTCTTAGGGCTGTGCAATTGGGCAATTAGTTGAAAGGGGCGTGATCAAAACATAGCAGTGTGGCATTCAATCAGTCTTCAGTGATTATTTTGTGAAAAAACAGGTATGAATCAGGGCCCCTATTTAAGGATGGAACCAGCACTTGTTGAACATGCATTTCTATTTGAAAGCCTGAGGAAAATGGGTCGTTTAAGAAGAACAGCATACTTTGATTAAAAAGTTGATTGGAGAGGGGAAAAGCTATGCAGAGGTTCAAAACATTTTTGGCTGTTCAGCTAAAATGATCTCCAATGCCTTAAAATGGAGAGCAAAACCAGAGAAGTATGGCAGAAAATGGAAGACAACTATCAAAATGGATTGAAGAATAACCAGAATGGCAAAGGCTCAGCTAATGACCCGCTCCAGGGTGATCAAAAACAGTCTGGAGTTACCTGTAAGTACTGTTACGGTTAGAAGATGTACGTGTGAAGCTAATATATATACAAGAATCCCCCGCATAGTCCCTCTTAAAAAAAAAAGAAGTTGCGTGCAGAAGAGGTTACAATTTTCCAAACAACACATCAACTGGCCTGAAGAGAAATGGACGAACATTTTGTGGACTGGGCCGCAGACTGTCCTTATGTTGGCTCTGTACTATAGCCTATAGAAATTAATGATGATATTTCATTTTTTATGGATATTTTAATGTCTATTACAGAAAAAACAACAAATGAAACCTGAATGTTCTAATGATTTTGGGCACCATAGTCTCTCTTCAAAAAAAAGGAAAAGAAGTTGCGTACAGACTGTATGTTAGTTATATTGTAAGGAGGTTGTGGTGGTTATATAGAGTAATTCTCAGTTTGGATGAATGATGTCACCGTCAATTTCTTTATTATTGTGGTTACAGTTTGTGTAGAACTACACTTCATCATACAGAGAGCTGTTTCGAATATTTTGGGCACAATACACACCAGTTCAAATCCTCATTGTAATCAAAACTGACCATTGTTGTAATTTCTTTCTTTGTAACAAAAAAATAATAGATCCTGTTAGATACAGTACAGTACAGTACTTTATTTACTGTAAACTCCAGACACAGAGTTAGATAAAAACCCATGTGAATATGGACAAAATAGACTCTTTGAACTAGGGTCTCAAGCGAGCATCAATGGGAACTGGTATTAATGTTCAGATTCTCCTCGCTTTGTTCAAATTTTTAAATTTCAGTTCCTAGTTTCAATGCCTAGTTCGCTGACCGGAACATGTAACTGTGAAGGTCAACAAATAAGAAGCTGGAAGAAAAACAATAATATTCGCAACACAATGATAGGAGGGTGCACAACTAACATGATTAAATACCTCTGAATTCATGTTGTACAAATACTGTAACTACGTTGGACCCGATCAGGGAAGTCAAACAATAAATGACGTCTGTCTCATGACTGAGGGTTTCAGGATGCTCACTGATGTCATGGAAGTTTGGTTTGAATAAAGGACAGGATCTACAGCTGCAGGATGCATGCTCATTCATGTAGACAGTGCTTCTCTTCTAGCAAAAGTCAAGACACCTCCTTCTTCTTCTTTCAAAATAGTATAGTATGTTGTTTATGTCAGAGAATCTGTTCGGGGTTGTGGACTGAAGTCCAAAATGCAGAAAACTAGTGTGTGTTTAGATGAGAGTTTATTGAAGCTTGATGGTAATGGAATGGGGAAAATGGACTGGGCAAGGACGGCAGCGCAGTGAACACGGCAGCAGGTCCTGGCATGGAAGTAGATACTTTGGTGATACTTTCTTATAAGGTTCTTTTTGTAAGAGAGAGTAGATTGTTTACCTGCTTGACATGTTTTGACTACGTCTTGCAGTCATTGTCAGAAGCGTTACGCCCCCTACTGTCTGATGCCTTCTCCACGACCGTGTCCCAGGTTTGGGAAGGGGTGTAGGCTCCTTCATCCCGGTTCATGGTCCTTGGTGCACGCTTTTTAATCTCAATTGCCTCTCTGATCCAGCGGTGGTATTTGTTACTTTCTGCACGGATGACCCTGGCATTTTTGTCAGTCCATGATGAGATTTTCCATTATACAGTGATTGGATATGGCTGATTTGAGGTTTTCTTCCCTGCTTGTTCTTTTTTTGCTCGTTTGTTTATTGGTTGTTTGTTTTTCACATTCTTTTTGATGCTCTCCTTTGCGTGTCCCAAATGATCTCCCTGTTTGTTTTATTCCATGATAAGCTTGGTGTTTCATAGATGACGTCACATTTGTTGTTCCTGGTGTATTTTATCTTTAGGTTTTGTATGGGGTTTTATGGGTGTGTTGATGTTTTCTCATGACTCTCTGTATGCGTTCTGTGAGCCCCCTGATGTGTGGTGGTGTGACTGTGATGGATGTGTTTGTGGTTTTTCCTTTCTTTTGGTGGATTTGGTTGTGTTTTGTGCCTGTGTTTTCCCCTTCTCTATGGCCCATTGTACAGTATAGACAGTATCCATTTTGTGGCCATTTATTTTCTACAACGTTTAATGTGACTTGTATTGGGGTTTGGGTGAACAGTGATATGACATCGTGTGATATGATAGGCTACTTGTAGACACGTCACAAGAACATCCCGTGACGCTTCTGACGATGACAATATAACATGTCAAGCAGGTAAAAGAGCTACTCTGTCTTACAAAAAGAACATTAAAAACAGGGAAGGAGTAAGTCCCACTGTAAACATGCAAAAAACAGGTGGTCGAAAGGTGTGACAAAAACAGGTCAATCCATCTTACTGTATATGACCTTTCTTGTTTCAGTGTACCACTCAAAGCTTGATGGCGATCCGGTCACCTGTCTTCCTCTCATTGGGCTCATGAGGGATCCCATCAAGGATGATGTCACAATGATTCCAAGCCTTCAAGGATGATGCGAGGATGATGCAAGGGTGCTACCATAAAGGAATGAAAGGTAGGGAAGGGCCAAAGGGAAAGGAGGGATCTGGAGTGGAAGAGGGAATGGAGTGGAGGAGGGAAAGGAGTGCTCGGGTTCCAGAATTTATTCCTTTTGACTTGTCGTAACAAAATAAGGGTGTCATAAAAAAATAACTTGAACCAACATTGACACAGCAAAATATACAAGTACTAACAATTACTAACTAAACTTTTTACAACAGCATGGAAATGGAAATGTTTTTTCTTGAGCTTTTCAAAAGTAAACGTCTTTTGTGAAAGTGTACACCTGTGAAAAAAGATCTTTGAGAAATTCAAGGTAAAGTTCATAAAAAAAGTGCATTAAAAAAATTATGGGGAACCTCAGACATTTAATACCTCTTAAATGCATCGGAATCATGAATCGTTAAAAACCGGAATCAAAAATTGGAACCAGAGTCATTCAAATTCAAACAATGCCCAACCCTACTTAGATTCCATTTTTCTTGAAACTATCGTTTTTGTCTTAAACATTTGTTCCCACCATAGTTGGAATTGAAGTTTTTCTTTCAGGTGTGTGCTTGATGTTGTGATTTTGGATATAACAATGTTACTGCGTCGCAACCAGAGGCGACGTTCATTTAAAAATCACAGATTTTGGAACACTGCCGCTTTTCGTCAGAGTTGAAACTTGAGGTACGGGGTCACCCCCGTGGAGGTATTCAGCAAAGTACCACAGTGGATGCCACTAGCCTGACATTAATCTCATGGCGATAAGCTTCAAATCAGTATTGTTTTTATCTGCACCTCCCACTCTTAATTTTTTAGAACATTCTTTCTTGGTTTGGAGTCCATACGTCACTGCAGTATCTGAGAATTCCCTCAACAAGGCCTGCAGCAGATGGCCCTCACATCTTCTCGTAGGCACATTTACATGGCAGCCAATGGGGCAACCAGTCAGTGTTGTTTTTGTCATGTTCAAGCTCCTAACTTACAAAGCCACTATCACACAGTTGACCTTTTACATGATTTTCAATTACAGAGAGAGATGAGAGGGGTCCCCGTAGTGCAGCTGTCTCCCCTCTTGAACATCTGCCCATCTTACGTGGTGGCGGCTGTGGCAGTGGGCCGACTTGTTCCCTCTTGTGAGGTCGCTCGCTTTACTCTGGGTTGGGCAGGTGCGAGCTGGGCTGGGCCCCCCCTGTCATTAAGGGGCCCAGCTGTGCTGTCAGTCTGGCAGAGAGGCGGGTGTCATCCGTGACCCCCGTCTCATCTCCCACGCGCAAACCTTGTCAGGACGGGTGAGTAGGGGCCATACATAGAATATCTACGAAGGACAGCCATCCCCTCTTTGCAACATGGTTTGCCCACATGCCAGGGCCAGAGTGCGGAATTGACCCCCATCATGCAATGCTAGTCAGTGAAAAGACAATAAAGATCTCCTCCCCTGCTGTGTCGCGCCTGCATGTCCTTTCAAATGTACACTGAGGACAAAAATGATGGATGTTGATCACATCACATGCTTAATTACTCATTAACTGTCCTTCAGTGTTTCAATATTCATTCATTCATTCTCTATGCCGCTTATCCTCATTAGGGTCGCGGGAGTGGTTCAATAAAGAGATAAAATAAACAACATTTTTCTTCAACAATATGTTGCCACACAGTACACATGGGAAACACATGACTAAAAAATTTAGTAGACGGATCCCCCTCTTAATAGATGCTGTAGGCAGTATTCAGTTGTATGTAGCATTTTAATTAGAACCTTAAAAAAGTGATGCGCGATGTACTACTGATTTTGATTCGATACCGAGTAAAATTCAGGCCGGTATTGGTGATACTGATCCAGTATCAATAGTGTGCAAAAAGACCTCATTTATGTAGTAAACCTAAAAAAGTATTATTTTTCAAATAATGGCATAAAGAATATAAGACATTAGATGTTAGGGTCTTTTTTTTAAATTATTTTAAATCCTGAAGTATATTAAGGTGGCGGTGATTTCCTTTTACTGACTCGAGACTGGAGTCACTCATTAAAGTGAATCGGGTTCTTGGTTCACTGGAGTCAGGCGTCACAGCATCCATGCGCTAAAAAACTCTCACATGTAGACATACAGTATATACCTCATTGAGATGGATGGCCCATTGCAACGATGTGTTTTGATGTGGCAGATCTGCCCCTTAAACAAATGCAAAAAAAAATGGACCACACTTAATAAAGTGCCTTTCTGCAAAATTTTGGGAGGCTGGTTTCACCGCGGGTATACACAGTACAGTCGTCCCTTGTTTATCATGATTAATTGCTTCCGGACCCGACCACGATAAGTGAATTACGGCCAGCCCTCCTGATTTCACTGACATTTACAATCACAAGGTGCTCCTGGTAACACATGTTAATGCTGGCTTGTGGTCGTTTTGTGAGAATGCTGACTCAGCACTTTGTGAAATAAGAATAATTGTTGCAAGTCTGTTAATTGGACATGAGGTTGCAATCCCGTCTAGCTAATAAGCAGCTGTAAGGGAAATACAGTATGTCAGAGAAACAGCAATTCTGGGACGCAAGGTCAGTTAGAGTTCACATCTTAGGATGGATTAACTATTTGGTCAAGTATTGAAATGTTTGAGAACTGGATTAAGGCATTCGTCGCACAAATTAGCCAGAAGGTCATTTTCATATGTGGGGACGTGGGCATTGATTTATCGCACAAAATAAGATAGATGACATCATAAACACATGATATAATGAGTCTTTGTCCTAAAAGCAAAATATCAAACCATTGGGCCACACTCAATGATTATATAGTATATTTCCTTGACTTTGATAGCAATCTAATGAACTGTCTTTTAATCAATACCATTTGTGATCATCTACTTAATTTATGTATACGTACACAAAGAAGCAAGAATGACAGACATACTGAAGACTGTACACAGAGAAAAGTATTAACACTTTTAAGAATCACTTAAAAAAACAAACTTCCGATTGTGTACAATAAAAAAGATGCTGATACAGCAAATGCACATTTTTTGAGCATGTACTATATACAATATATGACAAAAACTGTCTATATAGACAAGTCAATGATAAGCAATAGAAAAAATGTTCTAATAAGATTTTTTACATAAAAACAGTTTTTAAGACTCCACGTTCTGTGGTGCCCCTGAAGAGGGCATTCCACAAGCAAGGCCTGATCTGTCATAGTGCAGCGTTTGCTCCGGAGCTGTTGAAGGCCATAAATGTTGGTGGAACAGAGAAATGATTGAGGTGTAGTAGATGGGAAACCAGTTAAGAACAGGTGTGGTGAGATCGAAACAGGGTTCAAAAGCCGCTGAACTAAAATCTCATAGACTGTCAACTCAAAGCCCAGTGTGGAAGATTCAAACTTCATCTTCATGCTCTAGTGTGGACCAATGGTGATGATAGCGAAGTGTGACCAACATTGAAATAGGCTGCCATGCAATCCCAATAGCATTCCAAGCAAGACGACCTCTGTGAAGACCAGCACATACTGTAGGTCTTAATATCATCTGCAAGTGGATACTGGTGGCTGTGGCTGATACTAGCTGATGTTGACATAGTCAAATGTTCAATCCTCACAACAGTGATAATAAGTGGGCCGTGCTGCGTTGAAGGCCAAGCTGTACTTGAAGATCTGGAACCAAAGTAGCAACAAATCCTGTTATAAGATGAAATGAATCTCAGAAAACACAACGTGGTACATTTAGTCAATCTTGTTAGATCCTGCGACGTTGATGGCAGCCATGTAGACGCTATCCCTCATCACTTCCACTTTAATGTCCTGGGATTCCAGGTTATGAATGGGGTCTATCACACACCTTTTTGCAATGTCAAAATAAAAAATAAAAAGATATGTCACCACGGGGGATAGTAAAATGAAACATAAATTGACTTTACTGACTCAGCTCTTTCAGACAGCAGCTCTGTGATCGCTGACATAATCAAGGCTGTTTTGTTAGAAAAAAACCCCAAACATTTGGCGCCAGGCACTAAATGGAATCAATTAAAACGTGAAATAATTTGCTGCGACTGAGACTGAATGAAACTATGTTGCTATCTGCTGACAGGAGAGCAGCCATGAAGGACAAATGAAGCTGACATGGATGAAGGAGACAATGCAGGAGCTAAAGTATTGGCACATAGCTCATCTGAAATTCAACTCATCAATAATTCTACATTTTAGAAGACGACGCCTCAACTGATTACAAAAATATTCTTCACAGCGAAAATTTGACGTTATTACAAGCCTTAAGGAAGGTGATGAATGACATACAGAGGTGCACTCCACTAAAAGCAATGGAGGGTTTTGAGTCTGCAATTTCTAATAACACAAGAGTCTTGAAAAAGACCAAATAATTGGGCCTAAGGATTTACAATCCGTGCAAAATTCTATGAAATTAAGTAAAGATTTTTAGTATCTGGAATCACAGAACCATGACGTCATCAAAACTTACTGAAATAAAGCACTGAGCAAAGATACCAAAGAGAAGAAATCAAAGAGTTGAAGATCGAAGATGAAAACGCTACCTTATGTGCTGCTCTTAAGGAGCTTACAGATCCTATGGAAGAAAACAGAACATTATGCATCGATATCATGGTACTGCAAGGCAACATTAAGGCACTATTGGAAGATAATGCTGCCTTGCATGCTGTTCTTAAAGAGGCTATGAACCCTGTAAAATGGGTCGTCCACTGGGCGGTATTGGCACCCGGCAGGTGTTTGCGCTGCTGCACGACCTGCAGCGCCGCATATGAAGGTTGGTGCCTTTGGTCATGTGCGCTCCTTGCCACTGTGTGCAGGCCTCACATGTGTTTGTGTGCAGGGCCTACATTGTCCATGTGCATCAGTACTGAAATGGGAGCGGTTACCAACTTAAAGATGTCATTATTTGTCCACCCAGAGGCAGCATGGACAACTCAGCCTATGGGGGCCCCATAATGTTGCACACTGGTGGTAACATGAAGACAACAAGGGCAATTTGGGAATGGATTGTCATCACTCACTTAAAAAAGCCATTCAAATGACTGGACTCACGATCGTCATGTCTATCATCTACACGTTGTGTTTCTTCACACTGGTCTCATGAAGAGAAAAACAGTAGGTATTCTTATCACTGATTACTGTATTTCTTACTTCAGAGGTACAATTTGCTGCATTTAGGTATGCTCGGAAATCCCAGAAAATACATGTATACTCAAAACAGGTGAACACAACTTGAATTACATGGTGTCTTTGAATGCAACCCATTATGGCTCATAATAACACGGTTAAAGTGTGATTCAAATGTTCTGCTACTTTTAAATAGATTAGTGTGACGCAAATACATTTTCAGACATGTGGCATCTTTCAGCTTGACAAAGGTATATACAGGTACATATAATTGTGTTTTTCTGTACATAAACTACAGTAAAAATTGACATCTATCACGCATAATGGTGATTTATCTTGAATAATTATAAATAAGAATTATACTATTATAATAATTAATAATTATCATTTGAAAGCTGATTAATCTGATACAAATTTGAGAGCCCTTCTTTTATTGTAGTTACACGCCTCTAGGCCAGCATGAATATTTGCTTGTTTGTGATTTGATATTAACGATAACGTTACCTTGACCTGTCTATGACCTGCTACACAAAACGCCACAGAAGTCCAAATTTGTGTACAGTTTTCTCAAGAAAAATAGTGAAATACGTTTTTCCAGAAGCTTAATTTATCCTTAGCTTTAACTGTCATTAAGAAGCCATTTAGGACCAGTCGTCTTGTGTTGCAAAGCAGCACTTTCAACACGCAGGACAATCAGGATAAGGCTGAAAAAAATGCCCCAAATTTTGTAGTGTTTGCTTTTAATACCCCCCCCCCCCCCCCCCCCCCAAAAAAATGTGTACATTATATCATATAATGAGCTTTTTCTTTTATTCATTTTCAATATTGTTCCTTGTCCTGCCATGGGCTATTACAAAAAGCAATGTGAGCAGCGAGGCGCAGTTAGCATCCCCTCAGAGAAGTTGGGGCCTCCACTATTCCCTAAAAAAAATGTTTTCTCGACATTTTTATGTCAGTATAGGAGGTAATAATTATTATTTTTTGTAAACACAACTGAAGTTAGCTTAGCAGGTTTGTAAATGTTATTTTTCTTTAGCTTCTGTCCCTGCCTTGGAGTCTTACGGTGCCTCCCGGAGGAGGCCCATCTTGCACTTTGATACTTGTCACAGTAGATACTTTCAGGCCTTGTTGGGTCCTTCCAGATTTTTTGATGATTATGTTTTTTCTATTTTTATATGTAGAATACTGGACCTCGTCTCTGTTTTTGTGTCAAAGTAGAGCCCTTATAACCACTACTTATTTATTGTATTTTGGTGTAATACTTGATCCCTGCAGACTCCATTGGAACTGATGGTTTTCCTAATTGTACAACATTTGGGGCATTCTAATTTGAGGTTTCACTGCAATAATCACTTTTTTGTACTCACACTAGGCTCCTAATCCTGTTTAGACCTTTAAGAAGTCTGCAATTTTTTTAGCTATTTTCTTTTTCTGTAGTTTTAGACTTACCTTTGTGTACACACATACACTTGCACACCCCCACACACGCACACACACACACACACACACACTTGTCTGGCATTATTGGCGGTGTGCCTTCATCCACCGACACCTCCCAGTGTCCCCGGTGGCCTTTGTCACAGAAGAAAGAGAATGATCAATATCCCAGTTAAACTCCACGTTCAAAGCCAATCGTGGGGCCCTCGTGCTTTTAATGAATCCCCATTTCATTCTGCACAAGTTTTTCAAAACATCAAACAATAAATCGGCCACGGCGGCTCTGTAAAATATTTAGATCTATTGACTGTGTTTAAAAAATGTAGAGGGCAAGAAGCTCCAGTGGTTTGATGCTGATACGCTGTGAACGCTTTAATCTGTTTGAGTGCTTGCTTTTTTTTTTTTTTTTAAATATGACCATGTTGCTCCTAAAAAAAGTATGTTTTCCAAGACCCACCAAGTCTTTGCTCTGTGTATAAGTAGAAATGATCCCTAGTGTTACCAAGGCATTCATAGAATGGCTATAGATTAAGGGTGCCCAATGTGGCTCTGGAGATCATTTGTGACCCAAAGCTATCTTTTTATTTGGTTTGCATATAACATTACTAAACAATTTTCTTAGGTGTTTTTTTTCCTTCAAATACAGTAAATGTTATGTCGATAGATTCCATTTGACCTATTTTCTCAATTAGTCTCTCCTTTAGTCTCTCCATGCATTATCCACTTCAACAAGTAAGCACCGCACCTCTTCCGTTTCAAACCAACACCATGTATCACTGTAGACTTCCACATCTGGCACCCACAACACTGGTTGCCAGTCGCGACACCTGTTAAGGTGATGTTTATGGTGACGAGTTAGTGTTGGAAGTTAGAAATTATTTCATAAAATATTTCTTTTATACAACCACCAATGGCATTTGCTACCGACGTAAACTGGCGCAACCAGACCAAAGAACATTGGTGCCTCCTCCATCCACGCATCCATTTTCTACGCCGCTTATCCTCACTAGGTGTGCCGAGTCGAGAATACATGACTAGCAAACATCGTAGTGGTAGTTACCACAATTGCCACAATTGTGCATCTAATAGGTCCAGTTGTGTTGAATGTATGTATCTAAAGTACATCCTCTGTGTTCTGTATTGTTGCTGGTTTTGCTGTGATAATTATGGCATTCATATTTGCAAAGTTATTACTTAATTAGCATTTTAGTCATATCATTTAAGTATTTAAATTACTTTTCGTCTTGCATGTCAAAATATTTTTCCTTATTTTGAAGTACCGATTTGGCACCCTATCAGATAATGTTTAAACAATACCCACCCCTCGTCCTAAACCAAGTACTGTCTGAGTAGTCTAGCACAGCCGTAACAGGTACATTATATCTGACTCACCCATTGCACAGCAAAAAAGAATACTGTACATAAATAAAATATACATGCCTGTACTGCTTGCTTAATGGCAAAAAAATGCCACGGCTGGTACTCTGCAGTCGATTGAATAAACATTTATGGCCACAGCATGTTAAATCAGTTAGGGGAAACCAGGTGCAAGTTATAGGTGTTGACTTTGTAGCTTAATATTTAGCCAAAAACCTATTAAAACAAGAGAGAAACGTATAAATGAATAAAAAATGTTTTGACACATCTGCATTTTTATTTACATTTTTTGGTGCTGTTGCCACCAAATTAAATTTGGCATTAATGCCACAATACAAACAAAAAGACTTTTGAAAATTCAGTAGTAGTACAGTCATCGCTTTGCACTTTGAATTGATTTTCAAAAATATTTTCATTAAAAACATAATTTTTTGCCTAAATCAAGCATTTTCAAGCATAAAATTGGCTAAATGACCTAAGAGACAAAAATACAATATAAGGCATTGAAATACGTTACAATGATACGTAGTATTCTATACTGGTCACTAGGGCAGACAAACAACCATTCACACTCACCATCATACCAATGGACAATTTAGAGTCGCCAATTAACCTAACATGCATGTTTTTGGAATGTGGGAGGAAACCGGAGTACCTGGGGAAACCCCACGCACGCACGGGGAGAACATGCAAAAACCACTCAGAGATGCCCAACGGAGATTTGAACACTAATCTCCTGACTGTGAGGCCAACGTGCTACCCACTCATCCACCATGCAGCCATGAAGATCACAACTGACATTCATTTCTGACAAAAAGTGCATCACAAAGACCATTACCAAGAAATGTTGTGCCTGTTTGATCCATAACTCACGGCCTATATTAGGTCACGACCATCAGTCTGGGAAATACCGCTCTAACAGACTTTAGGTGGACGGCTTCTTCTTTTTTCCAACTGATTGCATGCACAAATTTGACCAGTATTCCCTCCAAGTGGGGCAATGTGAGGTCATTGCCTGAAATTTTGATTTTCTGTTGGGTCAAGTTGGGCCAAGTTTGCAATGGTCTGAGCCTTTTTGGCTCAAGCAGCAGAACTGTGTGTGTGTGTGTGTGTGTGCGTGAGTGTGTGTGTGTGTATATATATACACTTGCTTGTGTTTATGTGCGTGCGACAGCCCGGGCTTGACGTTAAACATCTGTCAGGTGATTCATGCGGCTGCGAATGTGCAGCGACACGGCGGCCCATCTGCCGAGGTGCAGGCCATCCCTGCAACCTGGCCCTTGCAGGGGCCACTGCGCGATTGCGTCATCCTCTCTCACCCTTTGCTCCTCTTCCATCGCAGCTGCTTCACTAAAGTGACAAGCACCTTATCTTTCCAGTTGTGTACACGGCCGGGCGGCAGATGCAAACCCCTGGGAGATTTAGGCTTGGCAAACATAATGAAGCTCAACTACTCTGTGTGTGTGTTTGAGTCGGGTGAGCAATCGCAAGGAAAAGTCTGCACATTTACACAATCTATTAGAATCTATCAGAATAGGCCAAAACCGAACTTTTGCCTTTAGAAAAATAACTCTCTGTTTTGATATAGATATTGATTTAACAGTGTGTTTATCATTGAGGGGAAGAATTAAACTGGATCATATCATGCTGTAGTCCAGGTATACCTTATTAAGCTCCACAAGAGAGGCAATATACAATTTCCATGTCTTCTTTGCTTATTGTATTGATCAAATGTGATTTATTTATAAAATAAATACATCCAGTTGCACGAGGAGGGGGAATATTGCATAACATTCGTAAGAATACCCTGTATAGTATCAGATATTTTATTACAGAGTTAATGAGACAAACAAAAACAGTCCATTTGATTCTTTTGATTGCATAGATGTTTAATCTTGCACATTTATTAAGTGATGGGAAATCTCGAAAATAATTCAGTGCATGTAGTGTACAATGTACTGTACAGTGCCAAATAAATGTGATCCATCGCGCGCCCTGATGCGTGCGTGCGCGGCGCGCTGACTGAATGTTTCTAGTCGGCCACTAGGGGGCAGTGTGATACCTGAAAGTACAGCTTAGTCACAGCAGTTGACTGAGGTGGCAAGTTGAACTCACATTTAGAGCATAGTATTTATAAAGTCATTCATATACTATCACAAAAAGTCCTAAGAACATTATGGTACAGTTTTTATTTTTTAAACATATTTTTCAATTGGGCCGCACGGTGGCTGAGTGGTTAGCACATTGGTCACACAGTCAGGAGATTTGGAAGACCTGGGTTCAAATCTCCGTTGGGCATCTCTGTGTGGAGTTTGCATGTTCTCCCCGTGCGTGAGTGGGTTTTCTCCGGGTACCCCGGTTTCCTCCCACATTCCAAAAACATGCATGTTAGGTTAATTGGTGACTCTAAATTGTCCATCAGTATGAATGTGAGTGTGAATGTTTGTTTGTCTATATGTGCCCTACGATTGGCTGGCGACCAGTCCAGGGTGTACCCCACCTTTTGCCCAAAGTCTGCTGGGATAGGCTCCAGCATCCCCGTGACCCTAATGAGGATAAGCGGTATAGAAAATGGATGGATGGATGGATATTTTTCAATTCAAATGCTCAGTCCAAATATTATAGAAGAGCTCACTGACATTAAATGCCAAAAATGTAAAAAAAACTTGGTGACATAAAACATGATAGTAATTTTTAGAGTAACAACCTGGTAACCGTTTTTTTTAGAGTAAAATTAAGTCAAAATATATCAATATATTTGTAAATATCAATATCAATCTCTATATATACACGGTTTATTCTCCTTAATTTCATTTAATCAAATTACATTAAAAAATGCAAACCCCCATGATACTCACACTAAACACAACCCCCCCCCCCCTTCCTTGCCCTCTGACCCCATAAACTTTGGCCTCACCACTCACACACACAAACTGGACAACATGACATCACTGCGCCGTTAACTGTCACATGAACGTTTCCACCGCACTGCAGGCTTTGTGTTTATTTAACTAGCTCAGGTTTGGCACATTTGCTCCTCACTGAACATTTGTATTTGTTTATTCATCTTCATTGAAGCTCATGCACTTTGCATCAACCTCAAAGTTTGCACATTTGGCAGTATTTGCACCGTTGTCGTTTTTCTGTTAATTGTACATACTGTATATTTCCTCCTTTTATTTTTACTTTAAGATTCCCTGTATGTACACCTTCTTTTACATTTTCATACTTCCTACTGTTAACTTAATTGCACTGCGCAGGGGGAAAAATGTCATTTCGATGCTCTGCATGTTCCTTGATACATGGTGTATTGAAAATAAAGACTCTTGAATTTAGTTTTGTGTTTAAATTGTAAAACCCTTCTATAATGTCTAGTTATGCTATAAAATATGCTGACCTTTTTATCATTTTTAAGAATGTATTTCTTAATATCATGTATTAGTTTTTTTCCACCCACACTTGACAATTAAGGTTCTTGAAGACTCAGGAAATGCTAAATTGATCTCTCAGTTTTTGTTGTTGCTGCCTGTAGTCAGTTGAAGTCAAACCGCTCATGCACACACATTACCAACATCTGAATCCCACTTTGGCACCCCTCCTCTTCTTTTTCTCCTTCCTGCATCCCCACTCTTAGTGCTTGCAATATTTTGCAAATGCTGTTAAATCAAATCACTCTGCAACTGACACACTACAACTTTTAAATCCTCACCAAAAGCAATTTAAAGGTTGTCATTTCCGGGTCTGTTGCCTCATCAATCCGCTCAGAATGAATATTTCTGTATTGTTTGGTCAGCGGCGCTTGTGTTGACAATCATGCTGCAAAAAAAATAATACAAACCAGCAAAACTGCTCCTGTGTCAAAAAAAGACAAAAGAGAAATCTGCTACATTCACTGCCTCCTCTCGGAATTAGATATTTATTTCTAAGGAGAGGAGTGGCGGTGGAAAAAAATCAATTAGTGCTAAATTTATTCATGGATTTCTGCGATCAATGCGTCCACTGTGAGGGGCTCGCTGGGACCCAGTTCATCCCAGTTAATGTGTTTGAAGGGGGAATTACCATTGATGTTGTTTTCTCTTCCTTGCAGGTCAAAGGGCATCGTGGAGCTGTCACCGCCAAACCCACCCACTACACATGGCGAGAAGGAAACTTGCTCCGGTCCTTACCCACAGGACACCTGGACAGGAGGGAGGAATGAATAGTGCACTTGGCGTGAAGTAAATACAATCAGGTCGGTTGGCTGTGTGTGTTAGTGGAGTTTAATTGTGAATCCAATCAAGAGCTGCTGAGGATATTTGCACTTGATGGGGCGAGGAATCATATTTGGTAACTTGCTCTTCAGCTGCTCATCAAAGGAAGGGAGTATAAATAACAATGGCAATGTCATCTTGCAATAAACGAACACAAATAATTAAGGCCACAATTAACTAATATTTTCTTAATCAATTAATCTCAGCTTGTTACTTCGATTAATCGATCAATAGGATAGATCTTCGATATAAACCAATTCAATAGAGTTAGTGGTTTGGTCTGCAACATCTCAGGAAAGAGGCAAAAATGTCCATCATTGTTTTCCAAAGTCGAAAATGATGTGTGTGAATATCTGGTTTGGTCAAAAATGATAACAGGACTAAGGAATTTTTAAAAAAATATTCACATTTTAGAGGCTGAAATCAGAGGAGATTTAGGGTACATTTTTAAATCAAACATGATTATTCAAATAGCAAAACAGTTGTCAATTAATTGGTTGAATAATTGGTGAATCATCTAGTTGCAACGGTGAAATGATAGATATTTCTCGCATATGCTCTTGGGGACACATATTGCTGTTCAACAATTAATTGTTGCAGCTCTACAGATAATACAGGAACACCTTTGTCCAACACTTGGACATTTGACATTTATTGGACATTTATTTGAGCACCTGACAGATGAAATATTCAATGCAAAATGTCTAATATGTAAATATAATGTACGTAAATAAATGTCTAAACGTGTAAATAAATATAAAAGGTTTAAGTATTAACTGTACAATGTACAATGTAATCACAAACCTGTAAACCTGTACAATGATAATCAGTTCTTCGAAAAGTGACTTAACCATTAAAAAAACAATATTGATAAAAACTTGTCAGCATCCCCAAAACTGCCGTAGACATGTTTAAATGAGTCAGTCTGAGTCAATACGTACATGTACATGTAGAGTACATGTACAGTATATGTAAATGTATGCATACACAACTGTTTAAAAAAAACCAAACAACCCCATAACACTAATTTTTATTTTTATTTTGTAACTTTATTTTGTCATTTTGTATTTTTATTATGTAAACACACAATTATCATTTTAGCGGCAAGGCAGCCTTTTGGAAAAAGTGAGAGTATTGCTGAATGCTTTGAATGGGAAAAAGTAGGGTCATCTGGTGGACAATCTTATGATAAGACGAAGGATCTTCCACATCTCGTAAGCGTCATGTGGAAAACGTTCATTTTCCATGTCTATGATTTTTAATTTGAGCGAGCAAAAGCTAGGCTGCTTCGAAAGGCAGGTGGGAGGCGGAAAGAACACTCCTCCTGTTCTTTTCTTTTTAATTGGCAGCATCCCGAGCAGTTTTAATTTGCCTGACCTTCCGTGACCCCACTCGTTCCATCCTTTCCGATTCTCGCACACCGCTTGATTCTGCTCTGTAAAAAAAAGCAGGGCGGCGGCCGCGGCGGCCTCTAAAATCATTCTTCAAGGGTATTCCTTTTCCGTATTGATTTCAAGCAAATTCTCTCACACAGTGATATTTCAGGTCAATTAGACATATTTGGGCATTTGCAAATCATTTTTTCTACCACCACCATGACCACCCTCACCATCGGCCCCTCTCACCTCACTGCACTCCCGCATCCCGAGGCTCTGAAACTGCACTTTTGGCCTCACAGTGTTGCACACATTCTCGGCGGAGCTTGACATTTTGATCCGCAACAGAGACTAAATGATAACGGTTTCCTTGTAAATACTGTTGCCTGCGGGGGAGGGTTTAAATAGACCAAGGAGGACTTTTTTCCCAGCTCACCCGCTTGTTTATATGCGCAGCTCATCTAAATGTGGACAGCAAAAATCACATGGACAATTCTTTTGTTGGGCACTGCAGTGCAAAGGCAGACCTGATAATTATTGCAAATTATTGTTAGAAATGAACTCAAATCTTCCACTTTCACACGACTGAATTGCGGCTGTTTTCAGTTGAGGCTTCCCTCAAAAATTCTCTCTTCATGTTGTCTTCTGCTTTTTTCTTTATTTCCTGGAGTTTGGCTGTATTGAATCAATTTAGGTGAAATTTGCTAGAGGATATTCACTTTTGAAAACATTTTCCTTTAAATTTGTTTGACAGGACAATGCCACACGAAAAAATGTGACAAGAAATGTCAGCTTGGACTACTGGCCTTCTAATTTTTATTTTTATATTTCGCCACCAGAGGGTGCATATTTTCCCATTCAACCCATGCAGAAAAAGATTAATTTAGTATTTTCATTATTTACTTTACTACATGTACAGTTTCCTGCAAGGATTCCTTGCTACTGAAATGCCTCTTAAATGTTTGGAATGGTCAAATTGAATAAATACACACTAAAGGGTAAAAATACTGCAATTATTATTTCATATGTATGTTTATATATTTAGTATTTTCAATAGATGGTAAGGGTTTTGGTAAGGGATAGTAAGGGATGGTAAGAATTACTCCTTCCCCTTACCCGTGTTTCAGCAATTATTTATAGTTAATGTGTTTAAGTTGGACAGGGTTGTCATTTTCTAATGGGAATGTCTAATAATAATAATAACAATAGAAAGGTTTGTACATAAAAAGGATAGATGGACAGAAATACTGTATACTAATGAATAAGCACAGGAAATATGATAAACAGTGTTGTAATGAAATAATAATACAAAAAAGGCAAATAATAAATACATAACAATGAAGACTGACTTGTTTGGATGAACATACATTTTTACAGCCTTTTTATGGTCACATTTTTTGTCGTTAGGGTCAAATACGTGAGTGACGCCCTAACCGAATCATTTGACATATATTTTGTGGTTCTGCACATGTACAAAGGAACTGTGTATGATCACGCTCATTCGGACTCTCTTATTTGGATTCTAAACAGCAACAATTGACAGTTCGCCAGTTTTAATTATAAACGGGGGCAAAATCAATTCTGTTTTTTGTTTTGTTTTCACTCGTAAGTCAAGGAGTTTGACCCCAACCTGCCTCGCGTGTAGTCTTCCTCCGACAGCAAAAAGGTTCTCATTGAGCTGCTAATGTTGTCATTGTATCATTCCCAGTGGGGGAAAAAGATAAAGAAATGCATAATTCATAATGCTTGCAGATAGGATAATGTTTCATAGCGCGTTCCCAGATCGCTGATAGTGTTTGGCACTCAGAGCGGCCGACTCCGGGGAAGCATTGCTTCATGTCACATCCTTATCAAAAGACTGTTTTGTTCCTTCGTATTCCACACTCGGGCCTGTGATCTGTCACATGTACCCCCCACCAGCACCACCATCGCTGCGCTAGATCAATGATGTGGATGTGTATCAAAGCGTCCCCACAGTCAATGCCTCCACTTATAAGGTAATTTACTGACACGACAGAATCCGTGGGGAACCGGCCAAGAGCAGCGCCGCATGAAGCGGGGTCCGCGCAGGCAACCGGGAAGCGGGGGTGGGGGTTGGCGGGGGGAGTCGAGGTGTAAGAAGAGGCAAAGGTGATGGGGTGGCGTCATGTTGATAAATCCTCCCTTTAAACAATCCTACGTTCAAGCGACAACAAATCTATGCATGCAAAGTGTTTAAATATAACCAGACCTGTTGATGCAGGGTTTCCCTCACATCGGGATTGGGGTTAGTTCCTTACCGACCGTGTGACACACTGAGCTCCCCTCAGAGTACGACTACCTGAAAAACTCATTTTCAGGTACGTATTTTCTAGAGTTTTCTCTTTCAGCGCACAAACTAGAAATCATTTCATTTTACCTTTAAAGTTGGGTAGGCAGCTTTGAATTAGATTCTCTCATTTTGCTCGAGCTGCTGCACCTGCCCTGAAGTTTGCTGGCAGCTCTAACTCCAAGTCATCAACAATGAGTTTAATAGTGACATACAAATTAGATATCGGATCACATTGGCATAGGTTTTTTTCTGCCAATATTCGTTGCACGAGTGAGACCTCATCAAACTGCGCCTTGTCTTTCCACATTTCTCCTTCAAATTGTAAATATGCAGTTTGCGATGAATGTTTTTGCAATAACAATCAACTGATTGTATTAGTTCCTACTCTGCACTTGAATTCAAACAATATGTGGAAATTGTATTTTTGCTCTGCTTTGTCTCCTTTAATGCAAAACTAAGATTTGTTCAGATAGCTCAGCATATATTGACCTACACTGGTTTGTGTGGAGCATTTTTAATGCATAAAAATGTATCAGGGTGGCCCCAGTTTCATTTTTGTCAACGCAGCCCTTTTTGGAAAAAAAATTTGGACACCCCGAGTATAAAGGACTGCAAGAACACCACAGGATTAAACATTTTATTGATGATGGTATTTTGTATTCATTTTGCGTCGGAAATTGTGATTTGAGTTTTTCGTGTAAGCACGATTTTTTGAACCTAATAGTGCATTTGAGCGCCTCTTCTCCGACATCCAAGTATATAGTTACAGTTACGTACATAACGATGTCTTTTATCCAATATTTGAATGTGATGGGAATTGATGCCTACTACTTGCATGTACTGTAAACGATGTGGTTTTAGCAACGGCTGCATGGCTCTCCGTTCATTTTGTTTTAACAGAAAGTCACAGTGAATAATGCAGTATGTTTGCAGATGTCATTTTGTCATCCGTCTTATTTGTCTTGTATCCTGATGTCCCAATGCAAACCTTTCACTTCCAATCTGGTAACGATATTGCAGCCTTTAATACCGTCCAATACCAATATTAATTTGATATCAGCACAAATAATGCATACTTTACTACTTATTTTATAGTGTGGAGTGTTAGAAAAGTATTGGTTGGTCATCTTTTATGTTACAGCTAATTACTTCCTGTCGTTCTTTGGGAGTTTCCTGTGTAACACGGCTTCGAATACGCAATGTTTGGGTGTATTAAACCTTCCCTGTTCTGTGCCACAACTGCAGATTTGTGCATGGCAAGTTTTGCACTCAACTTTTTCAGAGTTTGAGAAAAAAAAAACTGCCACATGGCTGACATCACCCCCACTCCTTGCTAAACACGATAGCACACACTGCTGTGATCACATGGGCTCCATTCAGCCGCAGATTCTGGCACTGACTGCTCGTATCGGAGTGCCAATATCGGAATTTTTAGATGCAAGCGGATATAATGCGATGCTTGTTTTTTTGATGGTATCAGCCTGATATCAATATTGGATTGGGACACCCCTACTGACGATATGTATTAAAATGTGCTTTTTGACAAGATCTGGGGAAAACAAAAAACATGTTGCTAGTGTTTCTTCTTGAGGTTTCCTGAAGGCCAATATGAGCATGGATTGTTTGGACACTGTACTTCTGTTTAAGGTTGTCCAAACATAATCGTTGTGGGGTGGCTGTCTGCCTTGACCGGTTAGGTTGATACAGAGGACAGAGACTGCATCGGGGTGAGGAGACAGAAATGTTCACAGAAGCAAAAAACGCTCACTTGCTTGCTTTATTAATCCTCCACACTTAGCTGCCGGGGCCGCCTGAGTATGGGAGGAATAATTCCCATGCATCCCACTATGATATTGACCTCATAACTAGCCAGGTTTAAGTCATAAATCCATAGTTATTCTGAAAAGGAGGTGTGTGTGTGTGTCTGTATGGAAGGGAGGCACCTTCCTCCTCTTACAGATAAGGTGAGAGGCAGGTCAAATGCAGAGCAGAGATTTTTCTGGCTTGAACCCAACTATAAACAGGGAGGATATATTTTAATTGGTGTGTGTTTGTATGCGCAGATACGCAGTGACAGGAGGTGACCCCTCCCAACTGTCGGAGCTTTATCATGTCCGGTACATTTGAGCTATGCCCACCTCCACTGGTTGTCAGTGTATGTGTCCAGACACCATTAAGCCTGGTGAATTTTTTTCTTTTACCTTCTGAAGTCATAGCAGAGCTATGCAACAAGATCAGTGACAGGTTCTCAAAAAAAATCAGGCGGGCCATGAATATGCGGGATATACAGCCGGGGAAGGAAAAGTGAAAAAAAAAAACCTCCTTGATTTTAGCTGAAAGTGAAAATAAGCAATTTTGCCATTTTAGGCAGAAGCGTGGACACTTGGAGATGGAAGATCTCTTCCATTTTTGTTCAGAAGCACATAAAGAGCCAATGTTTTGCCTCTTCAGAAGAAATTAAATCATATTTCAGTTTAGTGTCGCGACACGCTAAAAACTAGAGACATGGGATAAAAAGAAATCACGACCGGATATATTTGACAGCTTGGCGCATTTCTATCTAATTGCCTGATTTCTGCAGCAGCGATGTGCTGTCATTAATCGGGACAGGAACCTCCCTTTTGCTCCAAATGTGCGTGCCGACCTCGCCAGTTTAGCTGAAATTAAGCAAACATGCGCCTTTGATATTGAAATGATCCCGCTGCATTCTCACAAACATTTTATGGAAGTAAATTACATTCCTTTAACCCCCACAACTATAAGACTCACTACTTGTCTCTTTAGTCGTTTATACCAATAAAGCAAAGACAATGTTTACGTTACTTGGAAAATGCAAAACAAAAAAAACAAAAACAAATAATAACTACAGTATTTGTCCATTGAACTGTATTCTAAATGCATTTTTGTACGATTAAACAGTTTCATTTGCAGATTTCCTTATAAATACAGGGAAGAAACCTTAAGATGAGGCCAGCGTGAGCGTTGCCTTTCGTCTGAGTGCCCAAACCGCCCGAGTGCACACTGAGTTGGCTCGTGGCGTCTGTCAGTTTCTGTTTCTCAGCATGTTGCCAATGATAAAATGTGTCAGGAAAAATTTGTATACACCGTGACTGTAAAAATACACATCAAAGTGGGAAGAAACACCTCAATACTGAATAAAGCAAAAATTGTTCTGGACCAAAAATCACTCCATACGCTCTCTATTGCTCCCTGGTATTATCATACCAGTATCCAGTTTGAGAACCTAATCGATGCACCGGAAGAAGACTCCCGCATTGATATGAATCAGCCATAAATTTTTAGATTAATCGACTGTGGAGACATGCACATCATGCATTACTGATGCAGACGCTGCGCCAACCCGGCTGTTGATCTCATACTCCAACGTTCCCTCTCTTGTGAACAAGATCCCAAAATACTTGGACTCCTTCACTTGGGGTAAGACCTAGATCCCAACCCTGAGTGTGAAATCCACCCTTCTATAGATGAGAACCACAGGCTTTAGAGGTGCTGAGTGTCATCACAGAAGCTTCACACTCCATTGCAAATCACCTCAGTAAACGTTGAAGGTCACAGCTCTCAGTCGAGGTCAACAGGCACTGCTTCCCCTTTTTGAGGCATCTGATTGTTTTACCAAAACATCTACCAGGAGGAACAAAAATTATGCTCCATGGCCTCACCAACGCCCGGGTTTTTGCCTTTAGCACGGTAGGGCACCTTCTTCAGCTGGACAGCAGCCCTAACCTCCGGTGTCCACTATCGAGTTTGGGTCTTGTTGCCACGACTGGCACCAACCACCATAACGGCCACAGCTCCAACAGCCTGCCTCAGCAAGGCACGGAGGCACGGAACACAACCTAGTTGGATTCAATAACGTTGTGCTCCTCAGGATGCAGATGAAGCTCTGCTGGAGGTTAGAGTTGAAGACTTGACGACCGGGAGAGTCTACCAGATGTTCCCAGGACGCCTTGACTACACCTTTGCCAGATCTGTCTAGCATCCTTCCCCGCCATCTAATCCAACTCATCACCAGGTATTGAGCTCAGCCCTTCTCGTCATCAGTGAGTCCAGAACATTCAGATACTGGTTTGATGATATAATTACAAAGTTGATCATAGACCTGCGGCCTAGGGTCTCCTGGTGCCAGGAGACCCTAGGCCCTTTTAAATATGTTCAAACACGGTGTTTGTTATGGACACACCACATGGGTTCAGGTTGGTTCAAATCCTCCCAATCACGTTTCTCCAGGTCACACTGCCACTTCCCACATGGACGTTGAAGTCTCCCAGTAAATCTACGGAGTCACCAGCAAGGATGCTCTCCAGGACCCCTATGATGGACTCCAAGAGGAAATTTGTAAGTCTGGACCCTTTCCCTACCCTGAAAGTGTAGGCAAGTGATCCTCTTGTTCACCGGGGATGACTCCAACACAGAGGCACCAAACCGAGGAGCTATTAATAAGCCCAGCTTGCAACTCCCCTCCAAACAAGGTCCAGCTCCTCTTGATAAGGTTTGTTCCAGAACCCAAACTGTGGGTCGAGGTGAGTCCGACTATGTTATTTTGGAATATTACAACCTCTCGCACAATCTCGGTCGCCTTCCCCACCAGCAAAGTGACATTCCTTGTCCTAAGAACAAGATTTGAGCGCCAAAGAACAGGTCTTTGCACCTGTTCTTACTTTTTTTCCCCTCTCCAATCAACTTTTTATTCAAAGTACACTGTTATTCTGAACAATGTCTTGAACGATCCATTTTCTTCAGGCTTTCAAAGAGAAGTGCATGTTCAACAAGTGTTTAATCCTTAAATAGGGGCCACCTGATTTTTCTCAAAATTGATCACTGATTACTGATTTATTGCCACACTGATATACTTTCAACTAATTGCCCAATTGCACAGCCTTAAGAGTGTGCATAGCATGACTGCTGGGTTTTGTTTGTTTGCTGAGAATCTACTGCACCTACTGGTACTTGTTTGCTATGCAGCAATAAAATATACTAATAACAAATTCATCTGGCTAGTCACGTTGCACTGCTATTATTTTAAACACTACTGTAACTTTAGGCAGAAATTCAAAGTTTTGTACAACTTTGGAGATAGTTGGGGCATTCAGTGTACTGCAAATGTTGGTGGGACCCCACAAGGCCGCCATCAAAGCTCTTCACAATCGTCCATGCTCCTGCATGAAGGGAATGGGCGGTGATGCCATTAACTGGACTGCTTTCCTGTTTAGAAGCTGAGCCCTGTACATTCCAACACAAACACTCCCTCGCTGGTGGGCACTTATGAAAACATTCTTGAACGTGAGCACAAATACTTTTATGTGCTAAACAAACTTTACACTTAGTATACGTTTTATGACATGCACACCAGCACGCACTCCATCTCCCTGCTACTTTGTCTCTCTCTCTTTCCCATCACACTCGCTTTACTGGAAGGCCACTCTGATGGGCCGCGTCCAAAGGAGACCACCATCCCAGCTGATTCCAGTGGGAGTCCTTCAGAGGCAGCACTTCCAGTGGCCTCAGTGCATTAAGGCTTTTACCTTTTGCTCCTAAAGGCATCGGGACAAGAACAGGCCAAGCTCTTTTCCCTCCACCAGGGAGTGAGAGAATGCATTGTCTTTGCGAGGACACTGATCACTTAGAAATCACTCATTAATTATTCAAAAAATGGCATACGGTATTACCTCCACCTTTAGTGACAGGGCGGCCTCTCAAAGCAGGGAAGTGCACAGACACACCCCGCCCGGTTCACAAGAATCAATACAAGACCAGCTTGCACGCTTTGCTTTCCTTCTGGTCTGATTCTAGGGCCTTGTCGATTTTTTTTGTGAGACCTTGAAGTGCCAGCTGCAGAAAAGGCCACAAGGCTGAGGCAGGCCACCATGAAGGCCGGCAGGCTTTGGAAACACGCCCTTGGCATGTCCCTCAGTGCCGCTGCACTACCTTGTTGTCAAATTCTGCCCATTCCTCTTTGGGTGTCTGCTCCGCCTCATGTCTTAACTGAGCCGATTAGGTACAAGTCAGACTGCTCAATTTCCACCGTTCATTCTCTGCACCTGGGGGCTGCCTCAAAGATGTACACGGACGAAAAAAGCAAAAAAACACGGGCGACTTTTCTCTCAGACCAGTCTGGAAATGGGACCACCCAGGATTTGAATACTTGAGGTTTCTGACTTTGCTTTTCTTCCTTCCCCTCCACTCCACAGTGTTACCAAGTTTTCCCTGGACCGGACTTCTGGAACACTTTGCACTCCTGCTCCTCCGTCACTGTCACCGACACACAAAGAGAGCAGCACACAGCCTTGCTGTCCCAGACTGCCAGAACCACCCGCCTCCGTCTCTCTTGGAAGCCCTCGGTGCCTCGCTAAGACATTTTTTGCTCAAGTTACTCCGACTCAGAGCCAGGGCATTTATTTTGCACAACCACAGCCCACAAAAGAAGGTCGTGCACATTGAGCCAGCGACTCCATCAAACAAATGAAGTGTGATTCTCACCTTAACTGGTCCACTGCATTCTTTATCGGTCATGCACATACAGTCGAACTTCTAAGGTTGACCTGCCATTTTATTTCGATTTTGACACAGGTTTTGCCATAGAAAATGACAGAAAAAATGATAATCCCTACCAGGATCAAATCATTTATGCTACAGTTGTCTACCATGCACATACTTGCGTGAACGTCTTACACAACGAAGTCCACATCGGAGCTGCTAAGAGAAGTGGCTAACAGGCTGAATGGGACTAGTCACCCCGGCAGAAGGACTGGCTTACAGTAAAGGCTGTAGGCTGGTCCATGAATAGACATTGCTTTTTCCATTTAGCGTAAGGCATCCAGTAAATGCAAAGACAATCAGAAAATGGAAAAGACAAAGACAATACAGGGCAAATAAACACCAAAGTGGAAAAAAACAAAGACAATCCACAAAAAAACAATGACAACATGGAAAAGGCAAAGACAAAATGAAATTACAATATGACTAAATTTGTATATTTTTGTATTATTGATTCTCTTTATATTTCCACATGAATTTCCTTTTAATTTAGGCACTTCTGTGAGTCCATACATGAGGACCAGGCAGGAGCCAATAGCTCAGAGGGAGGCTGACATCATTGCATCACTTCACAAGCACGATGACAGTCTTTGTTTTTGAGCCAAAGAAGCCAAAGAAAATCAAAACACACCACAGCTTTAATTCCATTGATCCTTCGTGAATTGAGGTATTTTGCGATATGCCGATGTGTATATGCTCACCTCTCCAAAGTCTTTCCTGAGGGTTTGTGTTGAATTCAGAATTGTATGATCTAAAAATGGCATAATTTAGTTGTGGCGCAATATATAGACATCTTGTTTTAGAAGAGTTGTGAGATTTTGTAGGTATTTTTTAACGTTTTTTGCATAATTTTATTTTTCTTGAAAACTTTGAGTTGAAGTCCAAATTGTACGACCTAATGCGGCGCTATTGTGAGGTACTGTGCACTGTTTCCAAGGAATATTCTGATGTCTCGCTTAACATCATGCATTACGGCAGTGCATTTTTTGTATTGTTTTGGGGGGAAAAGCCACCAAAAGCCACAGAAACAACAAAAGTACATATGGTACATTAATCATTTTTGATTCTTGCTGACAATATAAATACTGTATGACAGTATATTGCAATCTACTTAATTAATTTGTACTTAGTTAATCACTTTTGCACTCTGTGTGTATGCCCTGCCTCCAAGGTGCTAAAACCAATGCACAGTAATATGAGTGTATGAGCAAATCTCCGTGCATCCTCCAAGTTTTGTGTTCCGTTCTGAACTGATCCGGAGACTTTACAGATCCCCTGCAACTTTGTCTTTTTTAAAAACGACTAAGGACGAAGGGTAGAATTTACATATAAATGAATAAACACATTTATGATGTAGGCCGGCTGCACGGTGGATGAGTGGGTAGCACGTTGGCCTCACAGTTAGAATCTCTGTTGGGCAACTCTGTGTGGATTTTGCATGTTCTTCTAGTGCGCGTGTGGGTTTTCTCCGGGTTCTCCGGTTTCCTCCGACATTCCAAAAACATACATGTTAGGTTAATTGGCGACTCTAAATTGTCCATCGGTATGAATGTGAGTGTTAATGTTTGTATGACTGCCCTGCGATTGACTGGGGACCAGTCCTGGGTGTGCCCCACCTCTCCCCCAAAGTCAGCTGGGATAGGCTCCAGCATCCCCGCCACCCTAATGAGGATAAGAAAATATAGAAAATGGAAGGATAATGTAGGCCAGACAAAAATGAGCTTCCCCTCCTTGCATGACTAGCAGCCTCCACTGGTAACATCATACAATATGAAGGTTGTATAACTTATTTTTGTGCAAATTTAGAGATAAAGTGTTTGAATATTGTCTGATTACAGCTTGTGTTGCAAAACAATGAAATAAAACACTAGAGAGGAGAGGAAAAAAACAAGCTAAGGGTGAGGAAAAGTATGGAAGGACAGTAGAAGCGGGAAAAAGGAGAGAGATTTTCTGAAGGGCTTGGATAGCACTGGCCGGAGCCCAAGACTGGCTAATAGTATCTGACACACTGCAATTTTGAGGCTTATATCAACATTGTTTTTACAGCTGTAATTAAGCCACCTAATCAGAAGCACATTGGTCGGGACAGTCTGGGGCCGTGAGGGGGCAGACGTGTGTACACACACACACACACACACACACACACGACTGTGTTCAGCCCTGCGGCAAACAGCAGCAACAGAGCTGGGCTCAGGCGAGGTGGAGGCCAGCCAAGGCAGCTGTGGGTGGGAGATCATCCTGAGTGTGACACACTCACATTGCACGTCAGCGATGCCTCGGCCACGCTGAATGCAAATGTGGCAAAATGGAGCATCATGTTTGTTTGGAATTTGTCGGTGGATCCTTGCCATAAATCATAACATGTGCATGTTATAGTGGTGTGCATATCTGGGTTTATCAAGCGCTCCATCATGCCCAAGTCTTACTCACGCACGCATGTGTGCTTCGAGTGTATTTCCATATGTGCATGTGTGCGGTCACCTCTGCACCGCAGAGGTTCACCCCGCCCTTGTCAGGGCTCGGTGCCGAGTCACCCAAGTCTCAAATGGCAACCAAATGCACACACATTGCAGGACGCGGGGCTCAGCGGGGGCCAAAGTCAACAGATGAGCTGGTCTGAACTGGCTTGCTGTGTGTTCTGATTGTAAATTGTGCTGGTGATGATTAGAGAACTCCAGCACAGGATGTCGACTCTTAAAACTGTCCAGAGAAAATAATTTTCTACTATGTTCAGGAAATCTTTTTTTTTTTAAACCCTTTCTCCTTTTACCGTGCAACCCCAGCTCCCCCCCGGCTTTAATGTAAACATCATGGGGATGTACAATATGTGAGGATATGGATGAGGTTGGTGTGTAAATTGGTTTAAGACTTCCAGAGGAAGAGACAAAAAAAGCCAGACAATAAAGACTGCTTTTTTTTTTAACATGTCATCTTGCAAGTACACACAAAGTACAGTAATAAGGACACAAAAATACTCAGGCAAAGCATTGCTTTTATTTAAATTATAAGCTTAACATTGTAATATTAAAGTAAAGACAAAAAATAACGCAACAATTATGATTTATCAGTGTAGTAATTTTATGTGAACAACAACATAATTTACTGAGAGGAAAAAAAGTCTAAACCCTAGTGATAAATAGTAACAAATATTTTACAAGAATTAAGTTGGAATATCATGAAGTATCAGTAAGACTGAAAAAAGTCAAATTTTATGAGTAAAAAAAATGAAACTTTAGTCTGAAATTAAAATATAGTCAGGATATTAAAAGCATAGTCAGAACATTTAGAGCCTGATGCACGATGTCTTTGTAATGTGACAAAAAATAGAGAATTTGTAGAATTACAATAAAACTTTTGACAAACTTTGACTTTTTTTGGATAAATTTACATGTTTACTCTTATGTAACAATATCTGTATTCGCCCATATACTTTTTCCTCCTCTCCTAATGATACTTTCTTGTAACCATAGTATGAATTTTGTAACAAGGCTTTATTGTCTGCCCCTAACAGTACATTTTGGCAGTAACCCTTTTTCCTGTAACATTTTAACTTTATTATTGTAAAAGAAAGCGTACATCTTTATTCCTGTAACAGCGCAGCCTTTTACCACATATTTTACAGTTTTTGTTTTATTACTTTTTATTGAACCCCACTACTCTGTGATAGGTACTTGTAGTGTGCATACACTCACAAGTAGCCCTTAACTGTATCATTTTGAGTGGACATCTGCAATGATAAGGACATTGACCACTTACTTATTACCTTACTTATGAATTTTAAACTTACTAACTGCAGGAAATCTACAAATGTATTGAAATAGGGGAAATCCTACAGGGGTAGGATTAAATAAGCTCTGCTTCTTCCTACTCCATTTGGACATGTGGAACTGACAATTGTATTATGTGACGTATTCCGATGTCATTTACATGCATGTTCAAATCAAATTAAAGCATTACCATATGATTAGACCTTGATTGTCACTCCATGCAGTGAGACTATAAGCAAGCAGTGCATGTTGTGTTGTATTGACACCAACCAGGATGGCGTGTTTAAGCTCTCCATTTATTTGCTCAATTAAGTGTGTGCATCAACAAACTTATATCTCTGTTTGTTATATTATTATCAGCCCATAAAGGGTAAGAAAGATCAATGAGGATGTGTGTATAACATAAGCAGATGCTAAATTTGTCTTGTTGTGCCATAACCGCCTACTCACTGTGTCACCATGTCATCACCCTGAGACACACAATGCTGCCCCATGCTTGCTTCTTGTTGTTGTTTTGTTGTTGTTTCCTTCCATCCTCACAACGCTCTGACTCATCACTCTGCACTGACCACTCTATCCTTATAAAGGCCGACATTGTTTTATTTTGATGCAGTGTAGAGGGAAACAGACTCACAATGATGGATGACTTTTACTCACTCTTGATATCACTTTTCATACCCCTGGCACTTTTTTCTTATATGTAAAATGTTACCTCTGGCATAAAAAGTGGACACTTATGGAGATGTGGAACATTGTGCAGCCAGCTGGCAGTTTTGAGTCCCACATTGTTGCACTCCTGCTGAGTCACCCCGACTTTGGTGACCATGAATGCGTTAGAAACTGCCGAGGCCTCTCACCACATCCCTCTGCCTAATTTAGATTTATTTGGTTTTTAAAGGACAGGCTGAACAGTCGTCCCTTGTTTATCGTGGATAATTGGTTCCACCCCCAACTGCGCTAGGTGAATTTCTGCCAAGTGTTTATGACTTTCTAAAAAGCATTTCATTATTAGAGCCCTGTAGTCATTAAATAACACCCCTATAGTCACCTGTATACTCAAATTAACTAATATAGCAGACATACCAAGTAAGAGTGTCCCAAAAGAAATTGGGTCTACAAGAATAATAATACGGGTTTTTAACATTTTTACAAAAAGTACAATACAAAAATATATTGTAGTGTGCAGTACAGTGAGTTTTTGTGCAAAATGTGGACATCTTGTTTCACATCATGAACGTCAGTCCATCTTTTTGAATATTTCAGGGAAATAAAGCTAACAAAAAGCAAAGACACATGTCCAGCTATTATTCTACTGAAAGAAGTACACTACAGGATGCGAGAGACTTGGACCCAAAAGCAGTGTTTTAATAATAATTGCTGCTGTGCCGTGGCAATGAGAAACAAACGTCTACCAAGTATCAGTCACAGAAAGCAAACATAAAGAAAGCAAACGACAATGCTCCAACACAGGCTCAACTTTTTCATGTACCCCTTATGACCTTTATAGTACCCCGTACTCCTGGACACTCCTGGATACTGAACATAATGGATTTCATAAATATAAATGAATTTTATAGTTTATGGGATATACCCACGACCCTAATGAAGATAAGCGGCGTAGAAAATGGATGGATGGATGGATATTATAGTCTATATTATAGCCATTCCGAGTCAAAAATGTGTATTTTGCATGCTCACATTTTCATAGTTTCTCATGAGCACTGATAAATAGATAAGTAAGCAACCTACCTATTTTATTCCAGTGTGATGTCGGCATCCTTACTTATAAATGGGTTGAACTTGAGCTTCACTCTTTTTGTCCACTGATGATGGCTATGGTTTAAATCTGCATATGAATTTAACACCAAACAGAAGGGGAACGTTTAACAATCACAATAAGGCAGTACCAGAAGTACGAAAATACATACAACTAACGAAAAAAACTCGTTTTGGGAGGAATAATCATTCACAGTGACAGGTTTTCACCTCTGCGTCTTGCAGGGATTGGAACACTAATATCAATGAAGTCTTGGAGACGAAACACTTCAAAATCCACAAAATAATCATCAACTTACTTTTTTGTTCATATGATGCACACAGACCAATGAACAACTTCACACTCCATTCTCCTTGCGCCATGAGTGTTTAGGCGCACTCGTAATTGTGTGTGTTACGCGCTAATTGTTTTTGACTTTTTTTCGTGTATCCCCTATGACAATTGGTGTACTTTGGGAATCTAGGATATACAGGACAACCAGTCTAACATTAATTTGTCATACATGCCATGCACTGAAGTACATTCCGACAATACTGCTAACTTTGTGTACACCACCTTGCGTACTGCATACGCACAGGCTACATGATCTGTGAAGTGACACACAATTCTTATCATAAGAATAGCTTTGAAACTGAGTGGGGAAGAAGGACAAAGTAAAAAGCCAAAAACATACCATTTCTAAGTGAAAAAACAGTAGTCACAATAACATAGTCACGAATAACGTCAGAATATTCTAGAAAAAGGATGAAGTTGGAATATTACAAGAATGGTGGAATATTCAGAGAAAAAAATCTGCAAAACTAGTCATCATATTGAAACAAGGGAGCGCTATTACTCAATTTTACAGTCACGATAATAATAAAGATAATAATATATCACAAAAATGAACCCAAACTTATGAGTAAAATTTATGAGTAAAAAAGAATGAGCACAAGAATAAAGTCAAAAAATTCAGAAAAAAGTCAATCTTTATCACAAAAATATAGTCGTAATATTTTGAAAAAGTATCACAAGAATAAAGTCGTTATATCACATGGAAAAGTCAGAATTTCCGAAAATAAATCTGTATCAATTGATAATCAAATATAGTGCGGTCATGTGGAATCGAAAGGGTTTATTACTCACAGACATGACTCCTAACAGCAGTTTAACTGCAGTATGGCGGTGGAGTTTAGCGGGACCTGAAACTCTGCAATTACAATGTCAACACTACCCCGCCAAAGTAGAGTGCAGTATGTATTCCTACCGCGGTCCTGTGTTCCTCTGAGACCGGCATCTCACGTTGTTTAGTGTGCACAAGGGGCGACTTGGAAGCAAAAAGACCCAGATTTATACCTTCTGCTCCTGGAATATCGTGGAGATATATTGGAAGGTGGCTTGGGGGGATTTTATGAAAGTCCGCTCCGGTTTCTCTGTTTCAGCATTTTGTCACAGTGGAGTCACACGGCTTGCATTGAAATATTACCACCAGTCTTCCCCGCTTTTCCCCAATTACAGCCATCTGGCTGTCTTTCTTATCCATGTTCTTGGCCCCACGTCTCGCTATAGCCCGATTGTAAATTATCAGTCTATTTGTTGGTTCCGTATTTTTTGACATGGCTCCACGAAGGGACAAACTTATTCACATCCCCCTATCTGAAATACTAGCGACCTGTGATACTGATGTATTTATCTGTACAAACCACTGTATGAGCAGGATGCAGCATCATTCAAGCCTGAATAAAGACACTAAATAAGACCTGCCAACCCTGAAGAAATGTTTCCCCCCTGAACCTCCCAGATATTTCAGTGTGCCCCACCCACAGGGGCTCGTTCCACTATTTGAGAAGCCCGGTTTAAGCAAACTCTTCTACTCCCGAACTGCTGGACACAAAAGGTTGAAAATTTGTCAAAACATGCCCTCCTGCTGTGCTGTGTCTGTGCTATTATTTTTCTGACAAGTACACCACATTGCGATTTACAAAACAGCCCTTGTATCTTAAAGGTGTACCGTCACATGATCACAAAATTTGGTATACACCATTAGAGGATTGACAAACTCATGGATGGAAAATTCGCCTGTTTGAAAAACGTAGCGTGTTTATCTTCCCAGTGTACAAACTTTATGACGGCTGACAACAACCACGCGGGGAAGACTGCAGCAGCAACAATTAGTCTTGTGCCTGTGTCAACGCAATGTCAGAAGGGGAATCAAGCAGGTGAGTTTAAAGGAGAAGAGGGGAAGTGGGGCAGAGGTGCCAAGCAGCCAGAGGACTATATGAGAGGAACTGGAAGAAGGCCGGGCGGGGAAAACGCTCGTTTGGAGACATTCTGTCAAAGTCCGGCACCGGCTTGACACCGCGAATCACACTTTGACGGACGGAAGAGTAGCTCTCGCTGACTAGGTCCTATTAAGGTGGATGTTTTCGAAGTTTGGGCCCGGCACCAGGGAAAAAATAGGAAGGACACAGAGGGGAAGTGGAGCCTGAGTGGACCTGACATGCTTCAAGACCCTCTTCCCCAAATGCGCTGTCGGGGGTCAAATCGCTTTCCTTTCTTAGCTCTCCTTTGCCCACTCCGGTTCTGTGTCCAACCGGCTGAATGTCTACTGGGGAAGTGGGAATAGACACACATAGGTTCCCAAATATGCACAGAGACATGTAAACAAATGTGAGCAAGCCTCCACCCGAGCGTAAATACACACAAATGCCCAATTCTGCATGTGTTCCTTAGCATCCGCCGGTGTCACGGCCCGTAAGACCAGCGCATATACAGAGGACGCCATGGAAGACTCCTCTCCCGGATCAATGCTCCCCTGCTGTCACACTGCAGTGAACAGACAGAAGCAACCAGGAGGGGCCAGCTAGAGCTGCAGAGGCACAAAAGCATTGAACGCTAGTTGAGAGAGGGAGGGGGGTCGGGGGCGTGGGGAGGCATCGCGAGGGTGGGCAGGGAATGCTACGCTTGGGTGTGTATGCCGCCAGTCGTCAAGAGAGAGGGGCCGAAAGCAGACATGGCGCACCTTGACCACCTATTATGAAGCTCTTTGCCGCGATGTCAAGTGAAAGCAAGTTAATTGGGTGAAGCTGTAGAGCATGTGAGGGCGGCGCTCCAGCCCGCTCGCCCGCTTGACAGTTGAGTGTCAGCGGGACCCAGTCAAGTGTGGCTGAGAGACAGAGCCCTGTCACCGGGCCTAAAGTGGGGGCCGCCAGGGCTGTTAAGCGGTAAGACGCTAACCCCTCCCCAAACACACACACACACACGCATGCGCACACTCACATAAATGTGACACACACCAATTATATTCACTCATCCCCTCTGGTTGATGCCCACTCCGTCCCAAACGAACTTTTTAGAGCTCAAGAATAATTCCTGGAATTGGTTACCAATCAAACTAAATATTGCGTTGCAATAAACGCACTCTTTTTGCGCACTCCAAGTTCCTGGAACACAGGGATTTGCACGATGCAGTGCCGTCAGCCAGTTGGGCTAACGACAAATGTTGCTGATTTCAAAAAGCTACCCAATGGAAGGGTGAGGAAGGGCACAGTCGTGTGCAACAAATACTTTTCACGTCGCCGAAGCACTTCACCTCACTGCCAAAGGTGTTGCGTTGAGCTCAGGGCTGTTGTTAGCAAGCACCGGACATTTATAGTTTATAGCTGAAAAGGCAACATCTGCAGACATTATTGCCACAATCGTTTGTATGTAAGGGGAAGTTTATTCAAAACGAGGCTCTACAAAAATTAAATAGTCTTAGTCCCAAAACATTGGCATTAAACCTGCGGCCGTGGGCAACATCCTAATTATTCACAGTTATACATACTCATCTGTTTGTATGAAGTTCATATTTGCTTGTTTACTAAGAACCCATCAGTGGTAATAACGCTGACTGAGCCGTTTGCTTCTTACTGCGATTACAACAATGGTTCTGTTGTTGTGTTGTGTGCATTATACTTATATATACTTATATAATCATGTGATCAAAGAGGGCTATGTTTCTCCTTCTGCTTTTTAATGATTTTTCATATTTCAGAATTAACAAAAGTACAAAGTATCTGCAGTACAAAAACGCGCTTACCGTCCCTTCAAAACAACAATACTAAACATGATATCCACTTTGAGTGCTGGTTTTCCCCCAAAGGTACTGGCTGATATCATGTCCTTGAGCGCGCTACCTGACATGTCACTGACCAGCTTAAGCAGAATTTCAGCCCCCCGAATATTCCCAGCTAAGCGGCTCCCCGGGGAGGGCAGCTTTGTTGACAGTGCCGGAGGGTTGCGGGACAGCCATTTATCTTCCTACGGCTCACGTTCAATCTCCATCACACTGTCAGATGGAAATGAGACTTTTGCAACACTCACTCCCCCCACCCAGAAGTGCTACTTAGAGCCCCTCTTTCCATATGACAAAAACACCCTAATTAAAAAGGATTGAATGATAGATGCGAGCCGGTGGCCTGGCCTCGTAGGGCTGCGCTACAATATTTGTGTGGAGCTGTATGGGAGGAAGGCAGTAGATCCCCTGCCATGGGTGTCTCAACATACTCAACCATCCATAATGTAGGCCTTATGAAACTGATGGGCCAGAACACAGACTCTATTCTGGAGGGCACAAAGCATTTGACAAGGTTGTTAGGACCTTGTTCGGCCACAGTCACCGATTAGGCTAATTGTGTGAAAGGGTTTTTGAGTTGTTCTCTGCAGAATTACATCTCTGCCCACGTGATTAAGTGTATGTATGTATCGCAGGGCTTCTGTGAGAATGAATGAAATACAACGTTAGTATCAAATACAAGACAGTCCCTTTTGACAGACATCAAATTAGGAACTCGCTGTCGGCAGTGCTGAAATAATTATGTAAATTGATTTTCCGGTTATTAGGAAAAAAATACTGTTTAATATGTGATGGCGTGATCTCAGATAGACAGTCATGTGAAAGATTAATGGGTTTAGTTGATTTAAAACCTGCTTAACAAGATTGCCTTTATGAAAATCACATTTGATAATTTCCACATCTCTGAAAAAGAGGTGGAAAAACCAGACCTACCCCTTCTCTGAGTCTCAGCAATTATTGTTCACTTTTTGTGTTCATAACATGTTCCCATATTACAATTTTCTAATAGGCATGACGGCACCTCATGACATTTGTCACACCCTCTAAGGGTTGTTTGTTGTTCAAAATGCTATGGATGACATGTTGGGATACATGCAATACAGTTATCTTCAAAGCTTTGTAATCATAACACAAATTGTCAGTGGCTAATGGGCAATTAGTTGCCAAGTCCTACCCGTGCCCCTGCACATTTTCAATTCTACTTAAGGATTTTCAACCAATCTTTTTCAAAAGTAACCGAGCTCTCATCTGACTGTAGCAGGGGATTGTGATCAAGCTGATTAACGACGCCAATATCCGGCATTTTGACACATATCCGCGTCTGTCATTTTTTAACAACCAATTCCAATAAGAGATCAAAAGCAGAACTAAAGCGACACGACGGTCTACAGGTAAATTAGGGTGACGCACTCGGTGCACGTCTCTATACAGTCCATTTATCGAAGCATTTGTGGCTGATCCAAGAGGCACTCTCTCCCGTTTGTCAAACTGGATATCCGGTCACATAGGTTGATGGTTCACAACCATATTGCACACCTTGCATAACTGCATGAACCTTGATGACACGCTGTAAGCGTCATTACTAATCTTTTATTTCACCAAAGGCAAGCCCATTACCATAAAATATGAATTGTAAACTACTTAAAACGAGTAATTGCGAGTCAACGTTAGATAAAATATTTCACCACAATGTCAATTCTGTCATTTAGTCCTATATTATAGTTAGCTAAGCATATTCCTAACACTGGTCTTATGTAGTTCAGTCATTTTATGCTTATAGGTTGGGACCCTGGCTATTTCACGATGCAGGGTAGGATTTCCAATTTCGATTTTTGTTTAAAATCCGATTTTTTATGTGGTCGTTCACATTTAAGAAACAAATGCGACTTGGAATGTGAACACAACACGCCTGCAAAGTGACATGCATGCACTGAAGCACAATATCACTCGCATTTCTGTGTGTTTGCAGAACTAAAGAGTGCTGCTGTGTGCGCTCCAGTGATGTGCGATACCATTGATTCATTTCTGATTTGATACTGGGTAAAATTCAGGCTGGTATCGGCAATACCAATTCAATACTATGTGCAAATTGACCTAATGTGTCTGGTAATGTTTAAAATATAGTGTACAGTATTTCAAATCATAGCAAAAAGAATACAAGACATCATAGTCATTTATTGATTTGTCTTAAATCATGAAGTATATTGAGGTATTGGGGTCAAAATCATTTTCAGATGAGAAGAACTTTTGCCTTTATCAGTGAGTACATTTATCCAAGTCTTGCACAATAAACTACGCCTTTCCACGACTGCCTACCTTTAAAATCTCAGTAAGCACGGCAATACAAGCATTTCCATGACGCATATGTCAGATGTACAGTATGCAACCAGTCACGCTGCAGTCGCATCGCATGCATATCCAATTTATATCCACATACGAGACCTGAGTCACATTTGGAAAAATTGGAGGTGTGCTGTTCACACAGGCATAAAAAAATCTGATACAGATCACACATGAGCAATGAAGTCGGAATTGCTCGGAATTGACCCGCAGTGTGAACATAGCCCCTGTTGGTGAATCACGTGGCATGTTTGAAATGTACATGGTGAAATGTAAGACAAACCCACTTTTCTTATTCATTACAGAGAGAAGACTGCAAAAGCACTTTACTCAGATTTTAATGTTTAACATATTACTATACTAGAAAGAAGTAGAAAATTTAATCTTATTGTTACTTTATGTAAGGAACTACAGGTATTGGCTTTTAAGGTTTTGTCTAATGTAATATACAGTATATGCGTGTATATACAGTACATGTGTGTGGGTGTGTGATCATTATTTGCATTTAATAACTGCAAATAATACAAATGGGTAATACATACTCATAAAATGAGAAATACTGATAAACATTATTGATATACACAGGTAATGGTTAATTTAAATACTCATACATTTGTCTAAAGAACTTGAGTTCATTAATAGTGGATTATCTTGAATGTAAAATTCCACGTAAGTAGGGCTTGATTTGTTTGTTTTTTGATTTTGCAAAAACTTTTACATCTTAGGGCAATCACTTACCCTGCATGGCTTTAGTAACGATTACTAATTTGGGTTTGCAGTTAACAACCAAGTAAATCTCTGGTCATACTAGTATACATGCACTACTACACACTACTCTGATGAATTATACTGCATGCAGTAAGCAAAATAATTTGAGTTAATGTAATGTAATTATTCAAATTTTTGTCAGCAATATTTTCACATTTACGGCAAATATTTGCTCCAAATATGGGTTATGGGCCTCCTTGACTACTAAAAATCAGTACCGGTATTGACCCTGAAAAAAACCTATTGATACACGATCGCCTGATGAAATGCATTTCTCAAGTCATTTAATTATTCTTTCAGCTACCACTGCAACGTTTCAGTTGTGGTAATGTTGGCGCGTGACTGTTAACTGCTTCATGGCTCCTTGCGCCTCACGAACAGCTTGGTAAACTGCTTAAAGGACCATTTATGTCGTCTCACTTCCTTTGGCGTAATGGGTGAAATGTACTGCCGGACAGTCAAGTTAAAAGGCTACAATCAGGCTACCTTTTTAATAGACTTTTTTTTTTTTTAGCATTTTAACGCCTAACTAGTTTTACCATTTAATATTCAGTTATTTTAATAGGATGATGGGTCTTACAGCCCTCTGTCATTACTTCGATTTTCAGTATAGTCATAAAAATAAATACAAACAAACACATTAAAAATATATTTTTTATATTAGAAACAGCCTAGTCTTTTCTCAGATTTCACTTTTCACAACACAGTAAAAAGGTTACTTTGCACGGCCTAATTTTTTGGAAAAGTTACAAACAAAGGGGGAACAAAAAAAAAAGAGTGAGGAAAATCAATAAGCCATTTTAGTCTCTATCTATCAGCGTGGATTCCTCCTTGTCTGTTTTAAAGCGGGGTTGTGGCACTTTAATAAGATAGCGTGGGGCTGTTTGAAATGTATGCCAATGATTCCTGTCATTTCATGGCAGCCCGGCCATGGTTCGCTGAGCGCCCACTTCCTTCCTGTCAGCTCCACAGGAGACAAGCATTTAGTTGCAAACTTTGAGCAGGTTGCACAAACCAGATATGATGTGACTGCTACTTCCAATCTCCATCCTTCTCCTTCGTGCCGCCAGGCCACCAGTGGTTGAAAGAAGGCGAGCGTAATTTCCCTTATTTAGCTGAAAAGGGTGCTGATTTAGGAAAAATAAGAGTGCATCGCCAAGCAGGGTTGTCAGAAAGTAAAGGGATGGTTGAATGGGAGCATAAACTGTGAGAGTAACACGGCGAGAGTCAAAGGTTATACAACTTTGTACAGATTAACCTCAAATTTCAAACAACTGATTTGTTGGACGTTGTAATAATACAGTTTTTCCTACAGGAAACAATGGAAATTGATTTTTTTCTAGGGTCAGGCAGTCATCCATATGACACCCTTATTAACTGTACAGGCTTGTTTTTAAGTCACATTTTAGTATCTACTTTGGTATATTACTCAAATAAAAATATTGTTTAGGTATATTGCTTGCAAATTACATTTTTTCAAATTATTTTGGAATTAAATTTACAAAAATATGAAAAATGTTTAGTGTCTATGGATATTTTTCAAATAACTTTGAATAAAGGTGGAAAAATGTATATATTATTAAAAAAATAGTATTGTGCAGATGTGTGGTCACACTGTTCATGTAAGGGAAAACCGCTATAATTTATGTTTAGGAAATAGTAAAGATATGTTAGCTATATATTTTTAAAATATTGTTTCAATATGTGACCTGCGATTGAGGTGTATCCCAGCTGACCCCTGAAGTCAGCTGGGATAGGCTCCAGCATACCCCTGCCACCCTAATGAGGATAAGTGGCATAGAAAATGGATGGAAGCAATGGATATTTTTAATGTAATTCCAAATATATTACAATATCATGTTAGCTTATTTATGCATATTGCTTGTAAAATATATAAGCTTATAATTGTAAAAATATATATATTGACTGTATTGCATAATAAAACAATAAAAAACGGTTGCTCATGCTTTTGATAAATGATGGACCTCTTGCGAGTTTGTGGAAGTGAAGAGGAAGGATTGTCGTTTTTGGACTTTGTTTACTTTCTTACAAGGATAAAAAGAAGTTAACCAGCCTTGATACTTTTTTGTCATGGTGGAAATAATCTACCATCTACCATTTATTTGTACACCAATAACTCAGCAGCTTTTGTTTGTAATGCATGTGCTGTATCCTTTCACAGATATTGACGTCATGTCGTGGCCAAGCATTTTCCCGATCCCCCCGTCCCAACAGCGAAGGCCAGTTAGTCGGTATCACGTTGACCCTCCCCGGCTAGAAGACAGTTTGTGGGCGTTGAGGCCACGGGCCCTGCATTTTCTGCCTTGTAGCACACCAAAGTAAACCCGCTTGTCAGGCCGAGGTGTCTGTGAGCTGACAAGATGCCCCAGTGACATTTCAGCTCCAAAGAGCAAGTGTCTTGCAAGCCAGTGGTCAAATATCAGAGAATAGGTCAAGCAGGGCGGAGCTGAGTGCTAACCGGATGGCGGGTGTACGGCAAACACCCCCCTTTTGACTTTGACAAGTGGGACCGCTCGGGGGGGTTTCGGGGGCGGCTTTGCGACGGAACAAAGTGATTTTTCTGTTGGGCATGGGCAGACAGTGTGCACCTTATTGGCTTCAAAAAAGAACAGACATTGACATTGATTAATCTTCCTTACCACCCCTCCCTCCACATGTAGCCGTGTGTAGGTGGGGAGGGGGGGGGGGGGCATGGCAGCCCCATAAGATGGGCCACTCCAGTGGTTTGTACGGAGCATGGTCCCCTGAAATGTAGTCTTGGCATTCATTAGAATATCTTTGACACCTATCATGGGGGGAGTCAGCCAGTCTTGAGGGGGAGAGCCTCATCTCTAGTGATGGCTGTCACCTCCAAAGTCTTTTTACGTTGATTCATGTGGGCAAAGTTTTTAAAAGGTATTGCTTTGACATGCAAATCTAACTCCGGTATTCAGACATTGCACAGCGAGTACTGCTGCAAGAGCACCGCCTAGACTTTTGACAAGAACCTTGAAATACAAATGGCTTTGCATAGATTGTATTAAAAGAGTCTCTTTAGGATGTCCAAACTACTATTAAACTATTTTCAACCGAGGCGGCATACAGACAACTTAAAGAAAGCTCATTTAGTTAGTTACTATACTATACAAAATGTGTAGAGACATTATATTTCTTTAAAAAAATCTATACCTCATTCGTAATTATCCAAATGTAACATAGTATATTAGTTTCTTTAATTGACTGTTTCAATAAGTTAAATAAAACTATTATTATTATTCATTCATTAATTCGTATGAAATCAAACACTTAATTAATTAATAGTCAATGAAAGCTACTTATAATTAATTATTCATTTGGATTAATCGTAAATATCCAAATCAATGCCAATATAGTCATCCATTGTCCTAACTGGTTCCAGACCCGAAAGTGCATTTTTGTATGATTCGATATTGGCCGCACGGTGAATGAGTGGGTAGCACATTGGCCTCACAGTCAGGAGGTTTAGGGTTCGAATCTCCGTTGGGCATCTCTGTGTGGAGTTTGCATGTTCTCCCCGTGCGTGTGTGGGTTTTCTCTGGGTACTCCGGTTTCCTCCCACATTCCAAAAACATGCATGTTAGGTTAATTGGCGACTCTAAATTGTCCTTAGGTGTGAATGTTTGTTGTCTTTGTTTGTATATATGTGCCCTGTGTTTGACTGGCGACCAGTCCAGGGTGTACCCCGTCTCTCGCCCAAAGCCAACTGGGATAGGCTCCAGCATACCCGCAACCTTAATGAGGATAAGCGGCAAAGAAAATGAATGAATGAATGAATGAATGATTCGATATTAATAAATGAAACATATTAGTAGTCAGAGCATAGAAAACCTTTTTATGACTTTTTTTTACAAGCCCTATTGACATGACATAGTCACCTTTAAAGTAAGAAGCCAAAAATGTATCACTTCCACACGGAATGGGAAGAGAACTTTTTTCATCGCTGATTACGTGCATTGTAAAGGTACTGTAATTTAATACAAGGTTATTTCAATGTCAATGAACCAATATTGATGACTAGTGACCAGAATGCTATATATAACCAGTCTTGCAATATTTTTATATTTGACATTTATTAATGAATTAATTTTTGAAAGAGAGTGAGGGCGCCATGTTTGAACCGTGATATACCAAAGTGTTTTTGTTTTGGCCTAATCGTGAGTCCAAATAATCCGACGTTTCATTAATATTATATTTAAAAATTATATGCAGGCTGCCACCATTTGGCCATCACCGTGGCTCAGACTTTTTTCTTTTTCAGCTGTTTTTTTCCCATTTTTGCTGAATTTTAATTCAGACAGAGAAGACGAGGAAAGAGAGAGGGAGCAAGCATGTCAAAATCCTGACAGCCATCAAGGCATTACAACAGTGCTGACATAAATATTTAACACTGAGGGGCAACCTACAGCATGTCATGTCACGGCCGTGATTAGGGTGAACGGTGACCCCCGCTCATATAACATGGTTTCTTGTTGGAGAGTGGCGGGCAGATGGTTGGAGGTGGGCGGGGCAGGTTAGCATGCGTCAGCGCTTCATAGGTTCCTATCAGAGGAAGGACAATGCTCCCGTTAACCCTTATTTTCATAAAGCCATTCCTTTGGAACAGTGTTCCCCACCTGCTCCTCCACTACCGGTATCTGGCCGGTCCTCATGCCTCTGAATCTTACACGATCATTGTGTTGTTGGATGCATGTTTGCACGCTGTTCTCCTCCGCTACCTCGACACGCCTGAAAGCCTGACCGAGTCGGTCCGAAGAGAGCCGTTAATCGTTGAGCCAACATCATTTGTTTGTTTATCATTGATTGACTCAAAGATGTTTTTCCGGTGTTATGTCATTGTTTGTGAGCCATCAAGGGTGAGCCCCCCGTGAATAATTCCAGCTTTAATTGGAGAAAATCGAATATATGTAGGATCCACGCAACTCAAAATAATTACAAAGCATTGGGAGGTAGTCAGGGCCTTACCATCAGGTTTCCAAACAACGATACATATACCCCTAACATTAATAATTACTAATTAATTAAAATTAAACCAATGGCATTTGAGAGGTACGTTTTTAACGTTTCCTTTCTCATAACTACGTGTGTTTACATAATACAGAAAATCCCAGCTATTCACGGGGGGTTACAATTAGCGGTGCGCCGTTTTCAGTTTTCTGGGTAATCACCGACCTTTATAAAGCCTGACCTTGCTGATTCCGATTTTGGCGGATCCCCGTTTAAAAAACAGTAACTGACAGCATACGTCTTTAATGTTCCAAACACAAACCAAAAACAATACAAAACTTCCCGCAATAAATGAAAAGTCTACAAAAATGCCATCCAAGCTCCTAAATTATAACTTTTATTTTTACAATCAAAAGTTGCACAACGGGTTACACTTGATTTGAGTCTCTTACCAAAAATGGCTGGTGAACGCCATCGTTTTCCTGCAAGTAGTGTAAGTTATTTTTTATGACATCCTTATTTTGTTACCGTAAGTAAACAGGATGTGGCACATAGCACTTTTATTTTGAAGATCGGAAGTGTGTTTAGTGTGTTGAGAAGGTTACTTGACTGTTGCTAAAGAGATGAGATGTGTACATTAATAAACTTGCCTCCTGCAGTCCTGGTCCCTGTCCTTTATTTATACCGTACTTCCACGACATCAGTGGATACCCGGAAATCCTCAGTGGCCTTACTCTTTTCACTGCTCATAAGCAGTGCTCTGACTTTAGCCTGGCAGAGCAAAATTCGACAGTGGCTGACTTTCAGAGCTCTGCAACAATAAGATCAGTTTCACATCCTCCCAAATTAAGGCTTTGACTGATCGGCGGTGCATTCTTGGTCACGGTCTGAGGCCGCCGTCAAATGGAGAGTAATTGAGATGTAATACAATTTTTATTATATAAAAACTATTGGGGGCCGCACGGTGGCTGAGTGGTTAGCACATTGGCCACACAGTCAGGAGATCTGGAAGACCTGGGTTCAAATCTCCGTTGGGCATCTCTGTGTGGAGTTTGCATGTTCTCCCCGTGCGTGTGTGGGTTTTCTCCGGGTACTCCGGTTTCCTCCCACATTCCAAAAACATGCATGTTAGGTTAATTGGTGACTCTAAATTGTCCATAGGTATGAATGTGAGTGTGAATGTTTGTTTGTCTATATGTGCCCTGCGATTGGCTGGCGACCAGTCCAGGGTGTACCCCGCCTCTCGCCCAAAGCCAGCTGGGATAGGCTCCAGCATCCCCGTGACCCTAATGAGGATAAGCGGTACAGAAAATGAATGAATGAATGAATGAAAAACTATTGATAGATTACCACCACTATAAATAGTCATAGCAGATGTAAATAATTGTAAATGTGACTAGAAAAAAAGACTAGTGTGTTATCACTGTGCCACTGTATAGTTTATTTTCCACAATTGTAATTTTACAGCGTTTCCAATTGCTGAATGCCCTTCCCGTAGATGTCACATGACACCAGCTGACTTGCTTGACAAATGTTCCAAAAAGACTCGACTTGACTTCGACTTGATGTTCTTGACTTTAGACTTAACTCGGACTTGAGCTAATTGACTTGAAATGATTGGTTTTTGGTTTAACGCTTTGTTGTATTTTTCAAATATCCAAAATATAACTATGACTGTGTTTTAACAAGTCAGGTTTCGGCAGCTTTATTGTACGCATGCACACAATTCGGCCCAATCTGTCAGAACACAACATGGATAAGCCGGAAGAAAAAGAAAACACAAAGATTGTGTTAATGTTTGTTTATATACCTTGTTTCCAAACAGTGCCTGTAACAGAGCAGTAAAACGGCTCAAACATAACGGAAAAGTCGTTTTTATTCATCCTTTTCCTGTTAAAGAGCCTCGGTTACTGCTGAAGTTGTGTTGTTCTCCTCATGTAGCAGTCCAGCCTTATGACATCAGTTGGGGAAAAAAAGTCGTAATTTAGCCTTCGACCCAGGTCAAGGGTCACACAAATCCCCTGTGTTTATAGTTGTCTCGTGCAATGCCTGTTAAATAAAGCATTCAAATCATCAACATTTCAAGAATTAAGTCGTAATCTGTAAAAGTCGAGAATCTGGCCTGTAAAACTGGCCTAATTAAAACGTGTACGACTTGACACAACTTGCAGACAAACAGCAGTGACTCGACTTGACTTGCTTGGCTATCATAAAGATTGACTCGGACGTGCTTGTAACTTGAAGGTAAAGACTCGATGGTTACTTGCGACTTGCACATGAGTGACTTACTCCCACCGCTGCAGCTAGGCTTCATCTCTGCATTGCTTGTGTTAAGTGACCAGTCATTTTGTTGGCTCCCTTAAGTGCATTTGTGTTTAAGTGCCTTGATGTAGAGTGTGGTGGTAATCCAATTTGGTCTTAACATTTTTTTTGCGGCCGGTCGGATGGAGAGGGTCGGGACACACCTGGGGGAAAAAAGGAAGCAACTCTCCCAAGGTAGAGAAAAAGGGGATGAAACAAAAAAGCAATGAAGATGGCCTGGGTGCTGCTACCTGTCCCTGTAGTCATTTACGCACGCTCTTAGTCACATATAGTGAGACAAAAGTCTCTTATTAAAATTTAATGGCAAACCTTTTTAGACTAGCCCTATTCTCTTTCCCATTAAAAACCGGGGGATACTTGTCTCTCCAGTGGACGGTGACAATAGAAAGGGCCCTTCTTTGACTCTCCACCCCACTTCTTCAGCAAGGAGACGGAAGTGGGATGTTATTATTATTTCATGCCTTAGAAGAGTTCAACGTTCACTTTAGGGCCCTGGTCATTGCCGCCGAGCCTCCTTGCTCTGGGAACGCTGCGAGAGGCGTTCTTGAGTGCACACGCTATTGTTCATTTCCAGCCCATGTGCCATTTCTTACATGCCCCCTGAGAAGATGAGAAGCAGTTTTTTCAGCTTTGTTCCTCATTGTAAGACAAGAAAAGCATTTAGTTCTACAGCAAAGGTCAAAGGTGGCAGGTGGCATAGTGGACAAGCAAATGCTCAAGTTGTATTGCTATAAACATGTTAACCTTAAATCTTCAGTATTTTTAAAAGGTGCAGAGAGTAAATTCAATTCTTCTGAAGCCGTGATTTAAATATTGTACAAGGTGTGTCACAAAATATACACACTCAACAAAAATAGACACACACTTTTGTTTTTGCTCCTGTTTTTCATTAGATGACCTTAAAGTTCAGAAAAAATCTCTCTCTCTCAAATATTGTCATTAAATCAGTCTGTGTTAGCAAGCACGGAAATGTTAAGAGAAATGTTAAGAGCACAGGTAGAGCATATCAAGTTGCTGATTAGACTACTTTATTGCACAGGTGTGCCTTAGGTTGTCCACCATAAAAGGCCACTCCAAAATGTGCATTTTAACTGCATTAGGGGTGGTCTGAAAAGCAGTTGGTATCTGGTGTGATCTCCTTTTGGCTCAAGTCACACGCAAAGTGGCAATGTCATCATAACACGCTGGGCCGCTAAAGAAAATGCAAAAATGTTCATATTTATTTGTAAAAAACATAAAGCTTGTTAGCCAAAAAAAATCCACAAACAAAGTGCTTTGTTATTAAAGCCGCAGGGATCTAGGGTATATAATATGGTAATAGTGAAATGGTAGCCCCCCCACCCCCAGTTTGAAAACATTACCCAAATGCTACCATGGACCTCTCCATCCACAACACAGGTGCATTTTATTGCATTGATGGCATTTTGAATGCACAGAGAGATGCTGTGACGGGGCCTAAGGTCCATTGTTGTCTCATTCATTCACAAGCATCACCTCATGTTGCAGCATGATAATGCATGTTTTAAGGTTCTGTCCACAATTCCTGGAAACTGAAAACATCCCAATACTTGCATGGCCAGCATTCCCCCCCCGATATGTCACCCATTCAGCATGTTTTGGTTGGTGTGCATTGGTGTATACGCTATTTCAGGCAAATGGTGATCACAGTAGATAGTGACTGCTTTTCGGATCTGTCTGGACGACCTCCCATACAATTAAGGTGCACATATAGGAGCGGCCTTTTAATGTATTTATTGTCTCGTCATTGGAAAATCCTCATAGGGTAACTACTTACTGTATGCATTCATTTGTCATTCTCTGTGATTGACCATTCACACACAACGAAAACAATTAGCGCCAAACACTCACAATTACGAGTGCACCTCAACGCCTCACTGTGCGAGGATAATGGAGTGGAAAGGAGACGGAGTGTGAAGTTGTTCATTGCTCTGTGTGCATTAAATGAACAAGTGAGTAAGGTTGATGATAATTTTGTGCATTAAAAGTGTTTATTCTCGAATATATGATATATCTCGGTGGTCCAATCCCTGCACGGTGCAGCGGTGAAAATCTGTGAGGTTTCCCCTGAAAATGAGGCTTTGGTTGCATGTCTTTTTAACCTCCGCTTAGCTTTGCTTCTGTTAGCTTCCATTCATGGAGCGATGATATAAGAGTATATTTTCATGACTTTAGTGTAAGAAGTGTTTTACAATGCCTCATGACAACGTGCAGGTTCTGAGTAAAATAAAAGACAAGAAGCACGTTTATTTTGCACCCAGCTTGTCCTAGCCGGAACATACTTTCAACTTTCAAAATAAGAGTGCCGTTTGTCACTTGTCGTCTAACTGTAAACAGAAATAAGTGAGTCATTAAAATATCTCACAATTGTAAAAAATATTTGAGCGAAACAGGCCTTTTGTCTACATGAAAAAAATATAGATCTTTGAGGTTGGCTCGTGAAAGATGGGCGCAGAAATTGTTGCGTGTATATTTCAGTTGTGTGTACATAGTCTAATTTGGAAGAATTTAGTGGCGCATTTACACAACCACGACTACATGATCTGGAACTAAATCAGAGCCTGAGTGAAAAGGGCTCAATATCTGACCATCTTTTTACGACGTGATCAATTGTCAATTCATAACCTGGGCCCGGAGACGCAGGTCAAAGGTGAATGTCTGGGTGAAAAGGCCAGTTTAGTTACATGAAAAGGTCAAAGCTTTAATGGGAGGCTCGATTGGCAAACTTATTAGGGCACGGCCTAACATGGACTTTAATATTCTTTCAAATGCGAGAATTTACATTTTTCACTGTTGGATCTTACGGTAATTCTAATTCGAGCTTCAAAACGCAAAAAAAAAAAAAATGTGTGCAAGAAACGTATTGCTGACAAGCATTAAAGTAAAATCGGCTGTTCGAAAGTTTAAGGCCACAGCCTTTAACCAATCATCTTGGAACAAATGTGGATGTCAAAGTCATGTTCTGTCAAGTATGCACACTGTGGTGATCTCATGATGGCAAAAGCAAAAATAGCTTTATCTCTATGAATGCCGTCAGATTGTTGAGCTGCATAAGCAAGGCCTCTGCATGAGCAAGGCCGCCATTGCTGCTGAGGTTGGACACAGTAAGACAGTCATTTAAGATCCTGAGGGTTATCGAACAAAAATGTCAAGTGGTAGAGCCCAGAAAAATGTCACCGGCCCTGAACCAGTGGCTCTGATTGGCTGTCTGTCATGTTACTGTTCAGTCCAGTAATTATCAGATGGCATCTGTGAGAGATGTATTTTTAAAAGCAAAAACGTCTTCAAAGGCCTTGTCTCCTTCAACACTACAAAATTGCCCTACGAAATGGGAATTTGCATGGGAAGCATGGGTCATTGAAAGGTGAAAGAAAGTTTTATTCCGTGATGCAAAAAAAAATGTAACCATGTCAGTCCTCATGGCTCCCAACGTTACTGGCATGACAAAGAGATCCCACCTGAGATGTTTTCCACACGGCACAGTGGAGGGGGCGCCATCATGATCTGGGCTGCTTTTTCCGTCAATGGAACAGTGGAGCTTGCATTGTTGTGCAGGCAGCTGGCTATGAGGAGATGTTGCTGCTGCATCACTCATGACAGAAGGCCTTCGTCTGTGTGGTAACAACGCTGCATAGAATAGTGTTCTGGATAGAAGACATGTATGCCTCCATTATTGGACCAAAAGAGTAAACTTCAAGAGTCAAAAATGCATATAAATCATATAAATTAAAATACAAGTAAAAAAGAGCATTAAAAATCTGCATCTTTTTTCAGATTGTGCCGTGTTTAGTTAACTCTGAGGTAAGTGCCATTAAATTTGGCTTCTTTTTTGAAGTATTCACCCAACTCGGGGTTAGGTATTAAATCTGTGAGACGTCATCCAACGCACCCCTACACCTCCTTAACGCCACTTCTGATTAGCACCGCCGCTCCCTCGCCGGAAGCTAGCCGACAGGAACAAACTGATTACTGCCCATCTTAAGGGGATTGAAGACGCCTAACAGGAGGATTACATTAATATTAACAGCCGCACCCCACCCTCTTACCTGCAGCCCTCGCATTGCACGTCCTATTTTTGTCTAATTATCGAAAGAAAGATGAGTAATTCCCCATCTCTCGCTCCCAGGGTGTGCTTCTGTCTGTCATTCATAATAGGTGAAGAGGAGACGGCAGCCCTTTGAAGTTTTTCAGACACTAAAAAGGCTGAAATGCACGCAAACGCATCTCTTTCAGCCACTCACATGAAATTAGTGCCCGCCAAAAACAAAGGGTAGGATGCTGGCATCCTCAGCCACACCTAATCACTCTGACAGTAGCAAAGATGTCAGTGTTTTGCCTATCGGGAACGTTGGAATCAAGGAGGACAATGTTCCATCTAAACACAACAAACAAAAAAGAGCAAAGTTTTGCCACCCTCTCAAATCATATTGAGGAAACTTTGGGTTGCTTGGTAGAAGAGGTGGCTTAGACATTTGCAGTCCTAGTGTGAGGCCATGAATCAATTACAAGGTTGGACGGTATAGTCCCTCTTATGAAGCACCTCCAGACAGTGATAGTTATCAGAGGTGTAAGCGCGAGAGGGCTTCTTTAGGGCGTTATTATTTGAAGCCGAGCGCCCGACAAAATGAACTAACTGCCAAAGGAGATAAGGGGATTTAGAGATCCAAAGAAATAGAGATTTAAAAATTAATGGCGAAAAGGATTTTCCTTCATGTATCTACAACTTGTAAGACTGAACTCGGCTTATAAAAAAAAAAAAAAAAGCCAAGGAGACAAATTGCATTTTAGAATAAAGTGATGGTGAAAGGGGGGAAAAACAAGCTGTGAATATTTAATGGGCTCCTCACTGGACTGCTGGCAAACAAATCAATAAGGTGATAGTAAACATAAGAAGACTCAAAGTGTGGCATGAAGAAGAAGAAGAAGAAGAAGGAGGAGGAGGAGGAGGAGAAGGAGGAGGGAGCAAAGGTGTCAAGAGGGCCCAGCCCCAGAATGTAGCTTTATCTTGACATTTGTGAAGGTTAGAAGATTGTAAGTGTCTATCTGTGTCAATCACCTTGCTCAAAAGGTCATAGCCACTCTGTTTTTGTTTTCATTAATTATAGCCGCACATGTCTTCAAAACGCATCTAATGGCTGGTGAAAGGTTGTAACGGAGGAAAACATACAATAAATAAATTGATAGTTCAACCTTCATTCAAAAGGCTTTGCTTTTATGAGCTTTTATTATGAACAATAAACCCCTGGACTTCAAAAGGTGTCGACTGTACATACCTGACGAACATGAGTGCCCCCTCATCCCTCATATTTCAGCAGACATTTTTATTGCATTGTAAAGTGAAACCTTGGTTAGCATACGGTTTAGCGGGTTTTTGGGTAAATGTCGAAAATTTACATCCATACAGTCGTTCCTCGCAATATTGCCTTTTTTCAGAAATGAGTGAATGAATTAAGTGATCATGGTTAAAAAACACATTGAAAAATAAGCGGTATGTAATATTCTGGTCACTACGTGGCCGTAATGACACAAAACATTGATAAGACGTTCCTTACATTACCTTACCTTGATACTGCATGAAGCCATGAAGTCAGCCATGACATGTATGACATAGCTTAAGGAAAAAAAGCTCTCCTCCCATTCCGTGTGGAAGTGGTAAGTTTTTGGCTTCCTAAGTTTAGAAGGAATACATTTGATGTTACTGGTTGGCTCACTAGCTTGCTAGTGCCTGCAGCGTAAGAGTTATGCAATGTGGGGTAAACAATGAATAACAGGAATGTAATAATTGCTCCAATAATGCAAAAAAAATGTATTTAGCATCTCTAAAACGGGTTTTCCATGCTAATATGAAAATATTAAATTTGTTTACACTGAATCCTTTATTATATCATTTATTTATTGACTGTATTTTGCCTCGGTTTGTGTGCATTTTTGGGTTATAGTACAAAATGGAGTTTTATTGATCCACTGCATGAGTCCAACTGTGTTCTTCATGAATTGTGTAGTCAGAAAATGTCCTTGTTGGCAGCACGTATTGCTAATACAAATAAACAAGAACCAGAAGTCAGCACTGTCGCCCGTGTATGATGTCATCGGCAGTTGCCTCTGTAGTTCTTTGCGAACAAAAACAGTTACGCCTCAAGTCTAAGCTTTTCTTTTGATCACAGCTGCAGAATAACCCACAATGGAGCCAGAGAAAGTTGCAAGTGGCAGCACTGTTCGAAAGATGGTGACAAATTAATGAAGTCAAGGATTTACTTAAATGTTATAAAGATACTGTATATAATATCATTAGACAAAGCTTTCATAAACTTTTTCAGCACCAGACCCAAATTACAAGTGTGGTTTGTCCACGGGACCCAATTGTTTGTAAAGTCCAATAAGTATTGACATAACATCGACATATACGGTACAACTCACACCCTTTAGTCTCATAGCTTACAGACATGCTGCATTCCAGGAATTGCGTTTTAAGTGTGCCGGTCTAATGAGTCCAATTCCTTCCAAAGGCTCACAGGTAGTCAGACGCAAACATCATTAAAGTTTTATACAGCTTTTGTATATCGGCTCGAGTCTTAGGAAAACCCAAGGACAGAATTTGTCCACCAATATTACTGGTTAAATATCCATATGTAAAGAAAATAAAAATAATGGTGTTTCAAAAATAAAGATTGATTTAAATACTCTGAAGACATTTAAGCATCATTAGCAAACTAATTTGAGGATTTTTTAAAAGGGCATCTAATATGCTTTTCCTCTTTTCTGACATTTGGAAGTAAGCTCTGAAAGTTTTGGATGGCTCTGCACACTGTGTTTTTGTTTAACACCAAGTTCCACTCACGTCACGCAACCTGGACTCCCTTATATGGACAACGTTGAGCAATGGCTCCCAGGAAATGTTTGTTCGTGTGTGAGGGAAACCTAGGTTTGTTTAGCAATGCCAAACTGTTGCTGAAATCCGACACCTTTCCAATGTTACTTGGTCATGTTGAAGAGTCAGAAGAGCAAGCTGTAAGTAACAATGCATCAGTTTCCTAACTGTGTTTATTTTGTGCAAGTAATCCAACAAAAGCGGTTGTCTTTGTAGCATTATAGAGTGTGCATACATAAAGCGGAGTACAAGTTGCTGCATTTAAGTATGCTCGGAAATCCCAGAAAATGCATCTACATTCAAAACGTGAATTCCCCTGAAATTAGGTGGTGTCTTTGAATGCAACCTTTCTTTGCTTGTGATAACCCTATTAACGTGTGGTAACAAATGTTGTGGTACTATTAGCATTAGGCAAATACATTTTCAGACATATCTTGAAGCATAATTTAAGCAATCAGTTCATTTGGAGCTGTTACATAGAAATGTGTGTGTGTATATAAATAAATAAATATATGTATATATATATGTGTCTCCTGTCATATACAGTGAAAATAAGCATATTTCGCACATATTTGTGCATGGTAATTAATCAAGATTAATTAATTTGAAAACTTAATTTGATTCAATTTTTAAACCATTTGACAGCCCTACTTTTTATCATTTGTTCATTTTCTATACCGCTTGTCATCATTAGGGTTGCGGGTATGCTGGAGCCTATCCCAGCTGACTTTTGGCGGGAAGCGGGGTACACCCTGGACTGGTTGCCAGTTAATCACAGGGCAAACAAACATTCCCACTGATGGACAATTTAGAGTTGCCAATTAACCTAACATGCATGTTTTCGGAATGTTGGAGGAAACCGGAGTACCCAGAGAAAACACACGCACGCACGGGGAGGACATGCAAACTCCACACAGAGATGCCCAACGGAGATTCGGACCCTGAACCTCCTGACTGTGAGGCCAACATGCTACCGAGTCAGCCACCGTGCGGCCCCTACTTTTACGAAGAAATATAATCTTATTCTCATGGTAATGTAGGGGCTATTTTCTTGTATTTTTGCAAATCAGTATAAGTATTCAACATTACAACTCTATCCTTGGAAAACTCAGTTTAATCAAATCAAACATGCATATTTTCGGAATGTGGGAGAAAAGCAGTGTAAATCTGTGCACAAACATGCAAGTCCACACATACACAGATGCCTAAACAGAGACCCAGATCCCCTGACTGTGTGCTAACCACCAGGCCAGTGGTTCCCAAACGTTTTACAATCATGTACCCCTTCAGACATTTGACTTGAAAACACGTGCTCCCTAATCCCGCCCACTTATAAAACATAACCTTTTTTATCTTAATCAACTAGAAACATTCAGGGGCCACACGGTGTCCGAGTGGGTAGCACATTGGTCTCACAGTCAGGAGGTTCAGGGTTTGACTCTCCGGTGGGCATCTCTTTGTGGAGTTTGCATGTTCTCGTGGATGTTAGGTTAATTGGCGACTCTAAATTGTCCATAGGTATGAATGTGAGTGTGAATGTTTGTTTGTCTATATTTGCCCTGCGATTGGCTGGCGACCAGTCCAGGGTGTACCCCGCCTCTCGCCCAAAGCCAGCTGGGATAGGCTCCAGCGTACCCGCGACCCTAATGAGGATAAGGGGCACAGAAAATGAATGAATGAATGAATAATTAATCGGTCACATTTGATAACGTTTCATATGAGCACTGATAAATAGATGAGTAATCATCCCACATATCTTTTATTTCAGTGGGACCCTATGAAATCCATTTTCTTTTATTTTTTTAGAATTTTTTGCGCTTATTTTTACCTGCATAGTTTGTGTGATTTTTGGGATAATTCAGAAAAGGTCTGTATATTAAAAGCAAAAAAACCTCACATTTACTGATACAATACATCAATGGACAGTTTAGCCCAGTAATTGAGGAATGGATGTAGCTTGGTTAACTTTTCTAATGGAATTCACACATTGCTACAAAATCTTCAACAGACTGTAATTCCCGTGCTTGTGATTAAGGACAATGTAGTCACCCATGCAATTATAACTGCATATGTAAGATATGTTTTATGACACGCTTATTTTGTGTAAAGTATTACAGGCAAACGCCACATGTGCAAACGGTAATCACTATTGGTAAATCTCAATGTTGTCATATAAATGTCTTACATTACTTGATTCACATTTAATTACGTTCTGTTTTTCTTTTATTTTTTTGCTCAAATTATTTACTTATTGAGTTATTATTTTCAAAAAATCTCGTTAAACTTGCTAATACATAAATACTAAATAAATAATATAAATACTTATTATCACTACTTATTAATAAATACATATTTATTAATAATTAATTTCCCTTTCAACTTTATTTTTTGTAAAATGATAACTTTTTTCTGGTAAAATTGAATTAATTAAAACTGATTCCGTTGCAACGTTATTCCTGTGAAATGATCACATCTATCCATTATCCCTGCATTGCTACAAACGTATATTTACATTTATTTGAGTCAGCTTTTTTTCCTCGTAATATTACCCCTGTTTTCTGACTCAATTAATTTAACGATTTAGTGTGTATTTTTCTATTGCTTTCCTTCTCAGTGCGTCCACTTCCCTTCGTCTCAGTGAACAGTGGAGTCACATGAGCAAAGTGTGTGTCCATGTGTGTGCACCTACACACAGAGTGGTAGGACAGGGGGTTAAAGGTCTGTGTGATGAGTTCAGGAATGACAGGAAACAATGAACCTTCCCAGGTCCAGTAAATTAACCCATGTCACAAGCCGCTCATTCCTTCCTGATCAATACTGAACACTTTGCTTTCAGAAAATGAGGGTCATCCTCTGCGGGCCGCCTGCCCCCCCGGGGACGGACAGAAACGCTGATAAAACAATCACCATAAAGAGGATCCAGACACACAGCTAAAAAGGCAGAGACAGTCGGTACGTGCGTCTGCGTTTGTGTGCGTGCATGCGCGCGCGCGCGTGTACTTGGCTTCCTCAGCTTCCTCGGTGTCAGCGCGCTCGCTAAGAGCTGTTCACTTGCCTCTGACAACGGCTTGGTCGATAAAGTGGATTTGAGATATAAATGTTTCCCAGAGCCCTCTCCATCACACAGAGACACCTGCAGGCTGGTGACATAGCGTCTCTGTCACCGACACAGCAGCTTGTGTGCCCCCACAAGATCATGTGCTCAATGCTGAGTTTACGGTGCATTGCCACTTATTTCACCTTTGCAGAGTTTTAGGATTAGAAGACTGCTTTCTATCAGTATTCCAAAATTAAGGGTTAATCATGTAACCCTTGAAGCCCCCTTTTTAAAATGAATGTACCGATGTATATATACATATATTCAGTATATATATCAGAGGTTTTGGAGATAAAGTCAGAGAGTCCAGATTTAGATAATTCGGACATGTCCAGAGGAGAGATAGTGAATATATTGGTAGAAGGATGCTGAGTTCTGAATTGCCAGGCAGGAGGCCTAGAGGAAGACCAAAGAGGAGGTTTATGGATGTAGTGAAAGAGGACATGAAGGTAGTTGGCGCAAGAGAAGAGGATACAGAAAACAGAGTTAGATGGAGGCAATTGATTCGCTGTGACGACCCCTAACGAGATAAGCCGAAAGGAAAAGAAGAAGATATATAAAAGTAACCCATGATAATAGTCAGTTTTCTACTAATTATTGATGTCACAACTGTATAGCAAGGTTTGGCCCAAGAGCACTTACTACGGCCATTGTGATGACTTTCCATGCACAAAATTATAGAGACCAAACACACTCGATACATTCCTCCACGCTGATGTTTCCTGACCTCAGCTCGCGGTGGCTGCAGTCTTACCAGAGCGTATTAAAGACTTAGATAAAGGCTTGAGGCTGCTCCATCGGCTTGGACAAAGTGCTTGAAGCAGCAGATAAAGTGGTAGCGAAGGGTAGAACCCCCACTTTTTTCCATTAGGAGTCATTTCCAGGGTCCACCCTCAGCCGGTGACAAAGTGGACTCCATGTCTTCATTTTCTGCTGATACCATGTGAGCCGGAGGCAAGGAAGGAGGGGAGCAACTGTCATCAGTTAGTCTCGCCGCCGTTACCTAATTAAACCCAACTGTCGATGCATGCATTTAGTCCTCTCTAAGGTCTACATTATTTATTGAGGAAGAGGGGGGGGAAATATTCTATTGATTTTAGATGGCACAGTGCGATAGAAGTGAAGTGCCAAAGAGCTGACAGGACACTCAGTAACTTTTATGCCAAATGTCATTGCTAGGCAGTAAAAAACGGATGTAAAGTAATGACTGTCCCAGAGAATAAAATGCCTTTTTTCTGTAGTTATGAACAACTTTTGTGGACATAGAAAAATAATATCTAAATACAGTATATATATATAGTATATAGTTAGATTTATAAATATAAATATGCACAATCTCAAGCTCTGTTAGCATTTGAATATACCATAAATTCTGGTGTAAACCGAACCCACTACATTTAGAGTAAAAACGAGATTAAACCTTAAATAACACACACTGTAATATAAGACACACATGTCCATGCCATAAAATTACATACTGTGTCAGACACAAGTACACGAAGACCAGGTAACTCTTTATTTGACCATGGACCAAGAGCCATTCATGAATTATTTAAAAAAAACTTTCCAACCCATTGGAAATTGCAGGAGTTTATCACTCCAAATAACAATCGGACTCATGGTGTCATCTTACAAAGAGCACTAAACTCATCACACAGCAACTTAACACCATCACCATTATTCCATTCCATTTTCTTCCACTTATCCGGGTCGCCCGAGCAGCAGTCTCAGCAGGGAAGTCCAGACTTTGCGGTCCCCGGCCACCTCTTCCACTTCCATCGGGAGGTATAGTCTAAATAACTGGCAACAGGAATGAGTGTCCTTGGTGTGAATATTTACTGTGAGCCCCATTGTTGCGTACACTGCCTTAACCATCTTGGGCATGAAATTCACCAGAGCTGCACACATGTTGTTGCTACAATTCTCCTCCATGACTCCTCCACGATGACATCATGGAGCATAGTAAACACCTATTACTTGACGACGCACCAAAGGTGCTCAGTTGGCTTCAGTGACAAGTGGCAAGTGACATCAGCACTTTTTGTGGTTCATCACAGCAAACCTAATTATGCTCACAATGGCTGACTGAGGAGGAAGAATTGACATCTCTGGTCAGCAGATGTACTGTATTTTACTTGAAATGTTTGATATTTTTCTTGTGTTATTAGATAAATATTGATTGTGAACTGCTTCCGATGGTATTGTAGTGCAGATGTTTGGAGTTGTCTGAACCTTTAATCTATTTCTGCTCATACTTAGATTGTCATCAGTGGAGTTGTGGGATCAAGGCTATCTTACCTGATGTGCTGGAGCTCCCCTTCCTTAAACACCAATGCTAACGAGTCTATCACTCTACATGGGTGACTGCCATGGCTATTATTCACTATGATTATTATTTTTTTTTTTGGCACTAGCTCTCACGGTGTCTAGCAAAAAAAAAAATCTGGCCGGCCCACTGAAGGCCCAGGTACCAAATGTACAGCCCACCACAGCTGTGTCACTCTGCGAAGTTAAGTGGCCAGACAAATGACCCTACATGCTGCTGACCCAAAATTGCCTCGGTTTTTGTCTGACGTATCGTACGAAGGTTCCACTGTGCATGTTAGGATTCATGTTGCCTCTTAATCAACCGTGATTCACACAGGGCCAGCAGCACTCATGCAGCCCCAGACAGGGACGCTACCACCACCGTGCTCGTGCCATCAGGGGGTAAAAAATCTACTGATGGAATAATCTGGTCATTCGGTGTATTCAGGTAGTCAGCTGACCTCATTCTTTAAGCACGTAGTGTTACTGAACCTAGACCTGACCAACTGCAGCAACCTCATGCCTATTTGCTTAGTTCAAGCCAGGTGGCAACTTTTTTTTGGCCAAGTATCACTCTAATTCTATTGTTTCTTGAGAAAGAGATACTGGAATAAAATTGCGTTGACGGTACTCTTGTAAGATATGTTTCATTTTAGTCCAAAGTTTATGTGTCATGAGTATTAATTTGGTACTTTTTGGTGTAACTCAGCTGTGTATTAATATTTGCTTCATTCTGTTTATGTGAATGTGCAATTTTTGCCATCTCATGCCTTTCACTCAGGTCACATCATAGAAAAAAAGTCCTTTATCACCTTCCAGCGCAGTTACCTCATTTACCAATAAAGATGTTAATGGTACATGTATGACCACATTAGCTTTAGGAGCAACATAGCGTTGTACATTTTGTCCTTCTGGGCACAGCTGTGGGCGCCACAGGAGTCCTGAAAAACAACGCATGAACTCAGCGCTGTGGTGCGATTCACACCGGTCCAACAACATAATGAGACTCATGCATTTGTGGTGCGACACGTAATCCAACTTTTTATATTGTTAGACCTTTTAACAAGGATGACAAGTCACCTAAAATCAAAGAGAACCTCGACTGTAATAGCTGGCCCTTGGGAAAGGAATCACGCCATTGCCAAACTACCACTTTCTTTTGTTAATTTTCTACGATAGTTTTGCAATAAAACAAGCTTGGCTTTCCCAGGCGAGGAGGGAGGCAAGGTTTTTGTAAAGACCTTGTACCCAGCATACCTGCGATGTTTGATTCCATGTAATTGAAACAAGGCGAGGAGTGGGCCCTTGCCAGTACGTGGCGGTGCCATTTAAGGCAATGTTTGCACTGCTAAAGCGTCTAATGAGTCCAAGTCTTGGGAGCTGGCACGATGACTGCCCTCACAAAAGCGCCCGGGGATGCTGTCCCCTTTTTTCTTTCTGCACGGCCGTGAAATGTTTAAAACGCCTGACCCCATACCATGAAAGAGTGAGGGCAAACACTGCTACTATTAAAAAGTGGGGTGAATATATTGCATTGGCATCCTGGGGTCATTATTTACTTTATTACCATTTGTACAGTGTTTTTATTTTTGCTTTACATAAGGAGGACTGACTTGTTTTCATGAAAGCAACTGTTAGTTGATTCTGGATGCTTCATAGAGAAGAAAATCCCGTGTACATGCACTGACCCCGTGAGGTTCCTTCACACAGTATTGGTTAGTTACATTACTTTTCACCAAAACATATGATTAACACAGCCTACTTCTAGGCTCTGGAACCAAATTCCTTGAGAGGGGCTGGACCTTGTTCTTCTCTGGAGTTGCCGCAGGGGAGAGGCGGCGAGCTGGTGTGGGCTTATTGTTAGCCCCCCGGTATGGTGCCTCTGTGTTGGAGTCATCCTCAGTAAACGAGAGAGTTATTTCCCTACGCCTTAGGGCTGGGGAAAGGGTCCTGACTGTGGTTTGTGCCTATGCGCCGAACGGCAGTTCAGAGTACCCAGCCTTCTTGGAGTCTATCAGAGGGGTGCTGGAGAGCACCCCAGCTGGTGACTCCATAGTTCTACTGGGAGACTTCAACGCCCATGTGGGCAATGATAGTGTGACTTGGAGGGGCGTGGTTGGGAGGAACGGCCTCCCTGACCTGAACCCGTGCGGTGTGTTGTTGCTGGACTTCTGTGCGAATTACAGTTTGTCCATAACGAACACCATGTTCGAACATAAGGATGCCCATAAGTGCACTTGGCACCAGGACACCCTAGGTCGCAGGTCTATGATCGACTTTGTGGTCGTATCATCAGACCTGCGTCCGCATGTTCTGGACACGCGGGTGAAGAGAGGGGCTGAGCTGTCAACTGACCACCACCTGGTGATGAGTTGGATTAGATGGCGGGGAAGGATGCCGGACAGACCTGGCAGACCCAAACGCGTAGTGAGGGTGTGCTGGGAACGTCTGGCAGAATCTCCCGTTCGTCGAGTCTTCAACTCTCATCTCCGGCAGAGCTTCGCCTGCATTTCGAGGGAGGACCGGGATATTGAGTCCGAATGGGCCGTATTCCGTGCCTCTATTGCTGAGGCAGCCAGTTGTGGTTGCGGCCGCAAGGTGGTCGGTGCCAGTCGTGGTGGCAAGCCCCGAACCCGATGGTGGACACCGGGGGTTAGGGCTGCCGTCAAGCTGAAAAAGGAGTCCTATCGAGCATGGATGGCTTGCGGGACTCCCGAAGCAGCTGACAGGTACCGGCAGGCCAAGCGGCACGCGGCTTCGGCGGTGGTCGAGGCAAAAACTCGGGTGTGGGAGGAGTTCGGTGAGGCTATGGAGCACGACTTTCGGTCGGCCTCGAAGAGGTTCTGGCAAACCGTCCGACACCTCAGAAAGGGGAAGCAGCCCCCAGTTCACACTGTTTACAGTGCGGACGGGGGCTTGCTGACCACGACTGTGGATATAGTTGGTCGGTGGAAGGAATACTTCGAGGCCCTTCTCAATCCCACTGACATGCCTTCCATAGAGGAAGCAGAGTCTGAGGATACGTACGTGGACAGTTCTATCACCGTGGCTGAGGTAATTGGGGTAGTCAAATCACTCCCCAGTGGCAAGGCTCCGGGGGTAGACGAGTTCCGCTCAGAATTTCTCAAGGCTCTGGATGTTGGAGGACTGTGTTGGTTGACACGCCTCTACAACATTGCATGGAAGTCAGGAACAGTACCTCTGGACTGGCAGACCGGGGTGGTGGTCCCCATTTTTAAAAAGGGTGACCGGAGGGTGTGTTCCAACTATAGGGGGATCACACTCCTCAGCCTTCCTGGGAAAGTCTACTCCAGGGTGCTGGAGAGAAGGGTACGACCGTTAGTCGAACCTCGGTTAGAGGAGCTGCAATGTGGTTTTCGTCCCGGTCGCGGAACACTGGACCAGCTCTACACCCTTGCAAGGGTACTCGAGGGTATGTGGGAGTTTGCCCAACCAGTCTACATGTGCTTTGTAGACCTGGAAAAGGCATTCGACCGTGTCCCTCGTGGTGTCCTGTGGGGGGTGCTCCGGGAGTACGGGATTGATGGTCCGCTTCTACGTGCCATTCGGTCCTTGTACAATCGAAGCAGGAGCCTGGTTCGCATTGCCAGCAGTAAGTCGAGCTTGTTTCCGGTGAACGTTGGCCTCCGCCAAGGCTGCCCTTTGTCACCGATTCTGTTCATAATCTTCATGGACAGAATTTCTAGGCGCAGTCAAGGTGTTGAGGGAGTCCAGCTTGGTGACCTTAGGATCTCGTCTCTGCTATTTGCAGACGATGTGGTCCTTATGGCCTCATCAGGCTGTGACCTTCAGCGTTTACTGGAGCGGTTTGCAGCTGAGTGTGAAGCTTCTGGGATGAGACTCAGCACCTCCAAATCCGAGGCCATGGTTCTCAGTCGGAAACGGGTGGACTGTACCCTCCGGGTTGGGAGTGAGGTCTTGCCTCAGGTGGAGGAGTTCAAGTATCTCGGGTTCTTGTTCACGAGTGAGGGAAGGTTGGAGCGTGAGATCGACAGACGGATCGGTGCAGCATCTGCAGTAATGCGGTCGCTGTACCGGACCGTCGTGGTGAAGAGAGAGCTGAGCCGGAAGGCAAAGCTCTCTGTTTACCGATCGATCTACGTTCCCACCCTCACCTATGGTCATGAGTTATGGGTCATGACCGAAAGAATGAGATCGCGGATACAAGCGGCGGAAATGAGTTTCCTTCGTAGGGTGGCTGGACTCACCCTAAGAGATAGGGTGAGGAGCTCGGCCATCCGGGAGGAGCTCAGAGTAGAGCCGCTGCTCCTTCACATCGAGAGGAGCCAGTTGAGGTGGCTCGGGCATCTAGTCCGGATGCCTCCCGGGCGCCTCCCTGGTGAGGTGTTTCGGGCATGCCCAGTCGGGAGAAGGCCCCCGGGAAGACCTAGGACACGCTGGAGGGACTATGTCTCACAGCTGGCCTGGGAACGCCTTGGTGTCCTCCCGATGGAGCTGGAAGAGGTCGCTGGGGACCGGGAAGTCTGGACTTCCCTACTGAAGCTGCTGCCCCCGCGACCCGGACCTGGATAAGCGGTGGAAAATGGATGGCTGGATGGATAATACACATGATTACGACACCAAAGTGCATTTTATAGGAATTTATTAAGGCATTTTATCAAGGAAATGAGCAACAGCACAACTGCATGCATGCGACTAATGCGTAAATACAATTTAATTGATTAGACTAATTAAAACAGTTTTAAATAACAGCACAAAATCAGATTTTTCACTTAGAACTGTGCTTCAAATGTATACCAAAGAAGAAGATGGCTACTATATTGTTCAATTATACATTAAAAAACAAGTCAAAAGTGGAAGAAAGTAGTTACTGGCTGCGCTACCAGCTATATGTCTGCGATTTACTCATTGAACCTTATGGGAGGATGGTAATCCACTAACCAGACTGGATAGCACCCAAACTGGCCTCACCCACTGGGTATCTGGGGCTCTCCCAGGTACTGATGCACTGATTGGTGGAGATGGATGCTATCTGGTGTTGTTGTGCATCTCCTCCGGGCATTTAAACAACATTAACGTCGCCGGCAGGGCGAGAAAGCAGAAGAAGAAAGGTAGCCATTATAAACTATGAATGATGGTCTCCTGACAAATCACTATGTGTCATGACGAATGCACATTTTATGACACTGTGCAGTTGTTTGTGTCAGCGGGGGTGATAGATGTAGCTGCTCTGTTTGCTTGTAGTGGTGGCCTGATGCACATGGATGCTGCAAGTGTTTCAATAACAATGCTGTTGTACAGTCTTTATTTGCATTTGGTAAAGCTATTTATTCATTGCACAAAACAGCTCTCTTGATATCATCTTGAAACATAATTGTAATGGCAAATTTTGGAGCACTTCTGCCATGAAGTTATTAAAGAAAGAATTTGTAAAGGAAATTTATTGCAAATTGATTGCATAATGTGCTGATTGTGTATATCCAGTGTGGGAGTCATCTTTAAGAGCTACTCCATATTAATGGCAACTGTGCTTACTGCTAAGTAGAAGCTTTACTGCAATGAAAGGTTCTCACTGATACTAATTATGGAACTAAACCTCAACATGTTATTATACTAAAAGTCACACAAAACTTCATTTTTTTCACTACGAGCGCCTTTCTTATGTTTCTCTAAAGCCTTTTCTGTTTTCTTGATTCAAGTGAAACTCAATAGCGATTAGTGTGATAACATGATTAAGTGCAACTCCAATTGATGTTTACTTTTACAACTGTCGATGCAAGTTAGCTGTGAACCTGTGCACAATACTCCCGCTTGAAATCTCGTTAATAACCAGTCATGCAGAACGAAAGCGAAAAATTAAAGGTAATAAAGTTAACTTTGCTTTTATTCATTTTGGTGGTCAAACTTTGCTAGTGATGACTAAAAAATGTAATATATTTGCGATGAAATGTGATGCAGTATTGGCAGAAAACAAATACAATTACCTGAAAAATCTTCATGAATTACATAAAGAAGCAATATAGTGTCATTTTTGGCGTTTTTGCATGAAGCTTATGTTCTTAAGGCACAAAGACTACGTTTAACACAACCGGGTCAAATTTTCACCAATCGAATGAGCTGCTGGCGAAGCGAATTGCAGGTTTTTTTTAAATATGGATGAAGACAGCGGAAGATGGCCAAACTACGCCCAGACATAAAGTGATGTTTTGGTCCGGGAGGTCCAAGTTCGCTGTGGCTGAATATATGGTCACGCGAGCAGACCTCCAGAGATTACAAGTATAGTAAATCAGGTTTCTCCTGGCGTAGCTACTTAGGCTTACTTAAGACTTACAAAACACTAACATGCTCTCTCTTGTGTTAGTTGGTCACTTTTAGTCTTAGTTTTACACATTTGTGCGCGAAAATTTCCCATAATTGAACATCACCTACACCACTTACAGTACAATGATGTGGAAAATGTGTTTGTTTCCTTCCTGTTTTCTCTTTTTTTCCATGTTCTATTACTTGAATTTTCATATCATCAAACAAATTTAAATATTAGTCAAGGACAACACAACGGAACACATAATGCAGTTCTTAAAAACAACTTTTAACTATTAAGGAAGAAAAAATCCGAACCTACATGGCCCTGTGTGATAAAGTGATTGCGCCCTAAACCTTATAACTGTTTGAGTCCACCCTTACCAGCAACAACTGCAATTAATGCAATAGCTTGCAATGAGTCTTTTACAGCAATGTGGTGGCAATGTGGAGGAATTATTTTACTTATCTTTGCAGAATTGTTGTAATTTAGCCACATTGGAGGCTTTCCCACCATGAACCGCCTTTTTAAGGTCATGCCAAAGCATCTTAATAGGATTCAGGTCAAGTTTGCTTTTCTTCAGCCGTTCAGAGACGGACTTGATGATGTGTTTGTTGTTTCAGCTTGAGGTCACAATCATTCTCGTTCAGGATTTTTTTTGTAGACAGCAAAATTCATAGTTCCAGTCCCTAGACTATCACACTACCACCACCATATTTTATTGATGGTATGATGTTCTTTTTCTGAAATACAGTGTTACTTTTGCGGCAGATGTAATGGGTCACATCCCTTTACAAAAAGTTCAACTTTTCTCCCATCAAACCACAGAGTATTTTGCAATGGTCTTGGGCATTACCAAAATGTCAAAATTGAGATGACCCTTAATGTTCTTTTTGTTGAGCAGTGGTATTTGTCTTGGAACTTAACGGCCATCCACACCGTTTTATCCCAGTGTCTTTCCTATGGTGGAGTCATGAACACTAACCCTATTTAGCACAGAATTACACTTGAATATGTAGTATTCTACACTGGTCACTAGGTGTCAGTAATGTTACTGTAACTACTCATTGGTGGTGTATTGTGGATTTTCTAAATTCGGATATTTGAACGCACCTTGCTGTTATTGGTATTGGTGGATAAGGAGGAATTATTGTTGTGGGGAACTGAGCGATGAAGAGCCGAACTGTGTTCTGTGCTGGAATTGAACACTCTTATTAAAAACAACTATAGGGGTGTTTCATGTCTAGAGGGCTCTAATAATGATAAATATTGTATATAGAAGGTTGCAAACTGATTTTTGATGCTCTAACTAGGAAAATGTTCCTTTTAAGATTAAGGAATCCTACTTTGCAGTAATTCACTTGTCACGATCGGGTCTGGAACTAATTCACTGCCGTAAACGGGGGATTACTGCATTTGTAAATTTTGTTGTCTTTTTACTTATTTGTATTTTTCAAATATATCCTAAGTGTGTGTGTGATAACTTATAACTGCAGTAGTGCTTTTACAAATAATTATGGAAAATGCAGTTTAGGGCATTAAATAACTTCCTAAAATATTGTTGTCCAAAATTATCTAAATATATTGACATAAAAGTCCAAACAGTCCTCTGTACCAGCAACAAAAAGGTACAAGTCCAGATGAGATACTATAGCTACACAAGGGAGAAAAAAAGAGCATTTTTGTCTGTATGAGATAGGTCATTGTATCCCATTTTTGTGGCCACCTAATCACACGCTCACAAAGATTGGTTGAAACCTCATCTTCCCTTTTTTGGAGATGCTCCTCATGTGATCAAATTAGGATTCTTACATGGGACACCAGTCCCCTGGCCCAATTACACCAAGTCTAACCACAATGTTCCAGTCATTTGACTGGGATAGAGATTCACCCAGGTGGACTCATAATTTAAGCCAGTTAAAGACACGTGGCTCCCATAATGCACTGAGCCGGGGGAAGAAAGGTGTCCCAATTAGTGCCGAGCCGAGGGCGTCGTTTTGCCTCGTACATGACCACATTAGGTAGTTCACTCATACATTTAGATGTCTATGACGCTTCTTTCTTTTCGTCTTGATCAAAATAGACGACAGCAGCTGTTATGGCATTACATTCGTACCCTATGCCATCGGTTTATGCCACAAACTTAGCGTTTCTGCAACAAAAAGCTACTGTAATGTTGTACTCAGAGATAGTGGGTCCAGAAGAGGGTGCCATAGATCACAAACCAAACATTTTGCCTGCTATTCTATTAGCTGAGTGGTGCACACATTTTGGTTGCTGCCTTTCCTTGAGTTCATAACTTCCTGGAAGTGTAGCTCTACCATGTTAATTATCATCCAGCATCACAATGGAAGAGTACTGGGGAAATCTATTGGAAAAAGAAGGTATTTTAGCTGTGAAGGGAGAGTAATTATGATTTTTATCTATATTCTCTCCCTGTGTTGTCTTTGTCCTCTCTAGCCCACTGTGTGTGTGTGTGTGTGTGTGTGTGTGTGCGTGTGTGTGTGTGTGTGTGTGTGTGTGTGTGTGTGTGCGCGTGTGTGTGTGTGTGTGCTCCCACTGGACGCAGGTGAGGAGTTATTTCTGCATCTGGCTTGAGGTTCCTCTGAGCTTTTTACATAATCAAATCAATATTGCTATGATTCAGCCTCTGGCAATGGTTGCCTCGTGCAAGTTTCACCGGTGATGTTTGGTAGCTTACGAGATAAAAAAGATTGAGTGAGAAGAAGAAACACAAAACAAAGAAAAAAAAAACCTTAGTTAAAACTCTGTGGGATTAGTGATTTTCCTTGGCTTTTTTTGCAGGTCCTTTCTCTACCAACGAGCATTTCATCAACCATTTTGTCGTGTTGCCCATGAAGTGGTCACACAGTTGCTTCAAGTTACCGCAAAAGAGATGATCTGGCATTTTTTCACCTGTAACATTTATCCAAAACCCAGTCACTTTGTAGTGGTGTGCCTTTTCATTGCTATTCTTAGGGCATCGACTTGATTGCAACTGGACTCTACTGTTGCAAGAATCATTGTCAAGTGTCAATGTCGAATATCAAAACTTTAAAAATGTCTACAGCTGTCTTATTTCGTCAGACTAGAGCTGTCCTATCTAGTCATTAAGCATTAATTGTTGAAGCCGGCTAGGATGAGAGGCAAAACATTCTCTGAGACAGCCTGAACAGTCCAGTTGGGGATGATACAGTGCCCTGGGAATACAATAACCTGGTTGAATGACAATATTCACAGACATATTTCATACAGGCATGTCTGCTAATCAGACTTTCAGTGCCTGGTGTGACATATGAAATACTTGGTGGGCAACAACAATTGCTTTTAACACAACAGGATGGGGAACTTGAGTGTCGGATGTCAAACTTCAGTCCCCTGACCCATCATCGCCAAATACCTTTTCTACCATGAAGGTAGAAAACTGCCAGATTTACGCTCATTAAGTGTCGGCATCTTTCACACAGGACAGTAAAACAGAAGGAAAATGTACATTTTTGCAGGCTATGAAAGGGGATTTTTAGCTGGTGTTACCTTTAGGGACAACCCACGAATAGTGAGCATGAAAGTCAACCTGTACAAAGATCTATTTTTGACACATTAAGCTTCTTCAGCTACCCTGACCCGCTCATCTCACTCCCAACACTGCTATCTTGACTTTAACATTCTCCTCTGATTTCGGATCAACATTTGAGATAAAGGTGGTTATCGTAATTATTAGATTAGAGTCAGCTGCAGAACCCTAGCCTTCTCTCTTCAATTACCATTGTTCACCGGCGATAAGGGACGCTAACAAGCTAAATGCAAAGAAGTACATGCCAGCCAAAATCTCCTAAATATATGTCACACACTCATTAAACACATTTTAAACTATACGTACATACTCACCAATAATGAATAATAATAATCAGAGTCACTACCTTTAGCAGAAGCAGCCTGCAGTGGTAAGCTGCTCCGCAGCTCATCTCGGTTAGTTGTCGGAGCACGCGTTTTTCCTATGCAGTGTCTAAATAATCCACACTGTTAGCCTGTTGTGAATCCAGCAATGACGTTTGAGGCCGTATTGTATATGTTGAAGCTGGCGTACTGCAGCCACATAGGGTACCGCTACCTTGCACTCACCCTAATGCAGGGATGTTACGCTGCACATGTTATGCTTTATTATCACGTATTAATCAATGATTTCCGACTTAGGGTGAATGTGTTTCTGGGAAAAAACTACATACCTGTAATGGGTTTTCTACAAAAAAAATAATACATTCATCAAATGTACTCTACAGCATAAAAATACATTCCTGTAGACGAAAGCTCTTCTAAGGAAGGGTCTTAGTCTAAACAAGATTGTTTTAATGTGAAATGGTTATAAACAGTGTGGTCATTTGCACACAGGACAACAGCTTTTTTGTGCCTGAAAATGCATACAAATGTATGGAAACAGGTCTGTTTTTTCCTGGCCAGGCATGTATACTGCAGTGTCATTTTTGCAGGTCTGTGTAAATAAAGATTACTTTGACAATGTTGTCTGTCCCTGTGCAAATAAAGGAATGTTGCTTTTAGGTTGTTTCTTGATAAGTGCAACAGAGTTACAGATGTATTGCAAGAGTAGATACAAAATTAAAATTGTAGAAATGTATTTTCTTTTTTTTTTTTGTCTTGTCCAGCATCATAACAGCTGAATGGGAGTCAAGCTGCCTTTAAATGCTGAGCAAAATTTCTTTGCCAAGGGAGATTTCATAATCCAAATGAGTCTCCCTTGACATTTGACTGCGTTTATTATGAATTTTGTTGCGCCACATTTCGATGCCGGACCTGACCTGAAAAGGGGACGGGTGGGGGGTGGGGATATAAGAAAAGGTGCAGAAGAACCTCACAAACATATTTCAACCATATTATAAACAACCGTAATAATCAAGATTTCCGCAACAACCAGAACGGACACAGAGCAAAATGAGCAAAAATACAGGGGAAAGAAGAAAATAATAATAATAATAATAATAATGATAATACTAATTTCATGTACACACATTCATATACATATACATATATATATATATATACACACACACATATATACACACACACATATATATACATGTATACATGCACATATTCGTACACGCATACATACACATACTGTGCACATACACATATCCATGCAGTACATACATACATACACACACATACAGTGTGCATATATATGTATACACATATACATACATACATATTTACTAATAATGATAAACATACAAGAAAAACAACGAGAAAAGAAACAGAACCTCTTGAACAATGACCATCCAAATGACACGTGCAACAAATCTACATTAAATCTACATTAGTCTGCAGTGACAGGATAACCGCATCAGAGCGAAACAGAGAACGAGGAGATGCCCGTGGTGAACACCGCCATGCATCCCAAACCACACTCCCTCCAAAAGCGAGGGCCCGACCAGGAAGACGCCGGAGCACGGCCCCCCAGCAGGCTCCCCACAGAGGGGAAGGCCCGACCCCGCCACCCCAAGAGGCAACCGCGAGTCCCCTCCGAAGACGTGGAAGGGAGACCCGGCCCGACGCCGCCCGGCAGCCGAGCAGGGGCCACAGGAGGGGCCCGGGCGCCAACCGCCGGAACACCCGCCGGAGGCCGGCCAGCTTCGGGCAAGCAGGACAACCACTCCCGAGCCCCCGGGCCCAGAAGCCACCCAACCCCCCAAAGCAGGGGCCATACCCAACACCCCGGGAGCTCCAGGCCACCCCAGACGCAACTGCCGCGGGCCATCGCCTTCCCCAACGCCAGAGGCAGGCGCCCATAGAGGGCCCATGGGTCCACTCCTCCCTCTCAGCCCCCGTGACCCGTCCACCCCAGCCCCAGTACCCACACCAAACCCTGTTCCTACTACACTTACACACCTACATTTTCACATATGCACCTGGATGTGCCACCCCCCAATGTAGCGAGCAGCATCACCGCGAGCTCCCCCGAGACACGGGGCCATACCACCATACCCGGCCGCCGGGAAATCCACAGAGCGCCGCATGCACGCAGGCACTCCTCCCATCACCGCTGCCGACCGACACCCGGAGCCAAAACAATCACCCCCCCCCCCCGCCCCCAGCCCCACGGAGCGTCCAAAAAAAAACAGGGGTGTAACAGGACCCTCTAATCCCCGCCTCCCCACCCAACTAAAAGTGTTATGAAGTGTAAGATGTGTGTGTGTAGGCAATTAAAATTGAGGAGCCGAAACTGCGCGACACCATGGGCAGAACCACTCCGCCGGCTGAGCACGGCTAAGTAGCTCTGCCCACCCCGCGACACAAGTCCCGCCCCCCAAAAATGAATGTGAGGTGTCTGTGAGTCTATGTATAGTGAATAAGTGTAATTAAAACTGGGGAGTTTGCGGCCCCCAGGGCATGACAGAAGGAGGTCATGTTTGTGACCCCCCCCCGGCACACCCCCATGGAGCACGCACACTCCCCAAGATCCTATGTGCTTGTTTGCAGGGAGTGAGGGGGCGAGGGCGCGAGGGATAGTAAGACTAGGAGGGAAATTATATATATATTTTTTCCCTCCCAGAGGACGAGCCATTGGGCAGTAGGCACCCCTGTTTCCCGGGACCCACCGCGGGGCAGGGGCCGGCGCGAGGCGAGGCGAGGCCCCGGACGTTCAGCGACCGCAGCCCGGGAGCAGCCTCACCCAGATGTTACACACTAGCCACCATGCGCGCCACTGCAGGAGACCCCGGCGGCCCACACCCCCGAACACCGCCACCGCCATCCCCACCCCGTATCAGAGAGGAACCCGGGCAACACACCCCACCACTCGAAGAGGCAGCAACCATCCAGGCACAATCACACACCTCCCCACTGCCCCCTGTGCCCACACCCATGTTCAATCCCCTGCACCCAACATACACACAAACACACTGACACACACCTGCACTCGCGCACACACACCCACACCCGCCCAACCCCCTGTACACTCCCCCAACCCTGGTCCTCCCAGGCACCAATCCGGCACTGGGACGCGCACCCATCCACCCCCACAGCAGCGAGTCCAGGCCAACCCAGATGCCCCCGGGGGTCAGATACGCCCCCACTCCTAGGCAGAGGCAGCCCCCGGAACCCAGGGCCCAGGAGTGCCGCCCTACCCACACCCAGCCAGCCCAGCCAACCGGCCCGGGGCCCGACGGCCACGACCCAGGCCCCAACCCACGGTCCCCCGCCCCTCCACCAACCGGTCGTCTCGGCACCAGACCTACCCCAGCCTCACAGAGATAAACACCGGTCCCCCGCAGAGCAGCGTAGCCCAGCCCCCCTCCCCAAGGGACCCCCAGCGGCCCGTATACCCCTGGCACCTCCGCCAGCCACCCAACTCTCAGAGTGAAGTGAAAGAGCTAGTCACCAGGGACCAGAGTGAGAAATGTATTTTCATGTCAAGATTAAGGAGAGCCATTAGTAGAAAATGCAAGGTATCACATAATATGGGAGCATTTAAAAAATATGACAAAGTAACTAGTCACATAAAAACACATAGCCAATCAAATGCCTGAAGAAAGTCATTTCGGAACAATTAAGAAGAAAGGTGAATACTACATGTTGACTGGTGCACTGTTTGTGGAGTAGAAGTGTGATATAGTATCGGATCACATGACTGGAGGGGCGAGGCCAGTGCTCACTACCTGGACACGTATCAATAAAACAATTTCAATTCACTTAAGGCACAGCTGGACAAAATCACATGTCATAATGATATTCACTTTAAGAGAATCCCCCTTTTGTGGACTTAACCTTATATGGACATCCATTTTTCCATTCTCTTGGTCCTTCATCCTTCTCTTATTTATCTGCAAAGAATTGAGGCAAATAGGGGACAGTGGTTGGGGAAAGGAGCACAGAGGGAGGTGACAGGACAGGCGATGAGTATGTATGTGTGTGTTTGGGGGGTGTATATAGCACATATCACATCACATTGATTTGGTCCATTTGGTGGACTGAACATGAACCCAATAATCAGATCTTGCTTAAGCACGCGCTTCCTCAGTAATTGACTCTCGCGTATTGATTAAGATGTTGATGTGTCCCAGTCCTGCTCCTCTGCTAATGCAACTGAGAATGAGCCTGAATCCCACCCAATCCTCCCCCACGTCCTCCACCCACTCACTCTCTGACACCAACACTGATGCACTCGTACACACACATACACACACACGCACAGCCGGAACAAGGCTGTCATTGGCCTCAGTCTAATAGATAAAGCTGTCATGCCCATGCTGCAGTGATTCTCACAGGGGCCTGCAGACCAAATTAGCCAGTCAATAATTTATGTAGAATAAGCAAAAACATGGAAAAGAGAGCAACACGCAAATGGCAACAACATGCACACGACCCCTGAACGAGTGTGTTTTTGAAAAGGTCACTTTCAAGGTTTTTATTTCAGTCTGTCTGGACTTTTAAAAGGAAAACAGGCGTTTACATAGTCTTTTACTTTGTTATACAACACTTTTTATAACCAAATCGAAGACATCACATCTGTTCTTGAAATCATGATTGCTCTATCAGTGAAACAATTGGTGGATTTTGATACAAAAGGACAACGGAACTGTATGCTGCTTCATTGATAGCATCACAGAAAAGTACTCATCTAATAAAACACTTGTCATTCTGCTGTCATAGGTGAATAAACAACATTAAATTACAAAGTTTTGATTTCGACATCATTTTGACACGTCCCCCAGAGAGTTTTCTGCACCGCTGCCATCGTGGCTGTGACCAGATTCAAACAAATGCAACCACGAACTCACAGCAAAGTCATCTATTCACAAAAATAACACAATCACAACATTCACCAATACTGTGTTGTGGTGAGTATAATATAACAACCAAAAACTGGCCACATGTATGTATTTTCACTGTGAGTGACATTGACAGCTCTACACAATACAACAGAAGGTGAGCAGGGACTGCTGATTATCTAGCCCTGAAATGAAACCCCATACTATTATAAGATTTGTATATGTAGCAAAAAAAAAAAAATTTAGTTCCTGAAACTGACAGATTGACTGCAAGATGGGCTAGAACAAGGGAGCCTCCACAACAACACGGAATGAATGAAGCATACCTGCTTTTCATTCAGGTTTTCAGTTAATAATGTGGGAACACTTTTAATAGATAATGTTATTAATGTAATAAGAGTCTTATTAACTGTAATTACAACGTATTAAGGCTTATTACAAGCACCTTAATATAAAGTTACCAAACGGAGGCCAATGTTATCAGATGTATTTGTACCCACAGTGCTTTTTGAGTACTCAGCCTGCTAGTTATTTTATATTACAATATTTGCTGGAGGAATATTGAATCACTTAGTTTTAATAAAAAGGAGAAGGTCACAAAGAAAAGTCGCCACAGCGTCAACGCTGCTTTCTAGTGGTCATCAAGTGGTACAGCTTGTCTCCAAAACACACATATCAACTTAGTACTTACTTCTCGCTTATTTGGTGCATTACCGCGCCAGGGGTGGGCAGCTTGTGTGGTGATGCAGTCCATTCAAAATGTTTGTGTTTTGAAATGGGACGGAAATATCTTCGAAGCCCAATTCGTATTCTGAACATTTGTACGATAAGGTTTTCGTAAGTCAATGTTCCACTGTATTTGTGCGTTCATCCTGACACAGTTTAAAAAAAAACCAAAAACAGAACATTAATGGCCTGCGCACACTCAACCTCGCTTTCAATAAAACCCACACACACAAATTTGATCACAACTCAGTCTGCTCTTGTAACTTATAGTGTGCATATATCTCAGCCAGTAAAACAACAGTTTAAAATGTCACAAAATAGCCCTCTTTCCTTGCTCTGTTGTTGTTCCGCGGCTAGCGTGGCGTATAGAAAGCATTTAAATACACTGTTTTAAAAGCCACAATTATTCAAATTTCCTGATCTGGTAAACTTTCAAACCGCTAAAATGATGCATAAAGCAAACAACAACCAGTTACCAAAGAATGTCATACAATTTTTCTCAACAAAAGGGGAGAAATATGATTTTAGGAATAATTTAAATTTTAAACACAAATATGCAAGAACAACACTAAAAACCTTTAGTGCTTGGGTATGTGGAATCAAACTGTGGAATGGATTAAGTAAAGAAGTAAAACAATGCTCTACAATGAGTGACTTCAAGAAACATTACAAACAGTTGATGTTTACAAAATACAAGGAAGAAGACTTGTGGATTATTGTGTACATCTAATGCTGTTACTATTTAATTGCTACTACTACTACTATTTCATTCCTTGAAAAGTACATTTTCTCTCTGATGACTGTCAATGCTATCATTCCTCGTGAGATCATTGTCGGTACTACAACAATGTCCCGTTACAATTGTGTATATTCAACTCATTACTATTATTATTTATTATGATTATCATCCATCAGGACTGCAATATATAAGTTATTTGCAATAATAAGGACATTGGCTACTATTTAAGACACTGTCACATGACCTTACTTATGCATTTAAACTTACTAACTGCAGGAAGTGTACAAATGTTTGGGGGTAGGATTTAATAAGCTTTGCTTCTTCCTACTCCTTTTGGACATGTGGAACTGTCCATTGTATTAAGTGATGTATTCCAATGTCATTTACATGCATGTTCAAATACAATTCAACCCAACCAACCAGATGGAAAGTAGCAGTAGCTAAATTTGGTGCAGATTGTCTTTTCTGTGAAAGATTATGATTCTGTACATGATCCCTGTCAAATAACCAATAAATAAACTAAACTAAACCAATACTACCAACCAGTTTCCTTATCACCAACATTTTCTAGAATCATTGAAAACTTGTAACATGTAACAGTAACAGGTCGGAAAAAGTCATAATAAGACATTTTACGAAGGTTTAATTAATAATGAATGATATAATTATCAATAATTATTCATAATTAGCAGTGGCAGTATTCATGGATCTAACAAAAGCATTTGATACAGTTAATCACAATATCATAGTTAACAAGCTAGACCGTTATAGTATCAGAGGGTTCATTTGGAACTGGGTGAAAAAAACTATTTAGCAAACAGGAAGCAATGTGTAAAGCTGGGAGAATATATTGAATATATATATAATAATATATAATAATATAAGAATATATAATATATATTCACCAAGATAAGTACTGCAAATACTAGCACTTTAAAGCTAGTATTTGATGATACTACTGTATTCTGTTCTGGAGAAAGCACACAAGAGCTAATATGAAATGACTACATTGAAAATATGGTTTGGTAATACTCAAACAATGCACTGAAATAGTAATACTGTAGACTTTATTCATCTCCAAGAAAATTTCTACTAAACGTCGTAAATGCAATCACTTCAAAATAAAACAAACAGGGCAAAATAGGGCAGATAAAAAAAAATACAATAAGAATGAATACATACAAATGAGCGCTTATTCTTCATTTCTTGGGGCTTCTTGAAGTAGTACAATGTCATCAAGCTACTAGTAATCTTTTATCATATATGTATTATTATTTATTATCATGACATGTCATTTATCTACAGTGATTGTACTGACTTCTGTTGTACCACGTTGTTATACTGTCTCATCATCTTCTAACGTATTTCAACATTACAAGAGTACATTTGCAAAACAGGACGTGGAAAAAATGCATTAGCAATCAAAGCAACTGCTTCTTTGCTTCTTCCTACTCCTTTTTGGACGTGTGGAATTGTGAAATGTATGTGATGAATACATCCTTACCAGTTTAGGTGTGCGTTACGACGGAACTTGTTCTTAACCCAAGCAACACGTGGAAATACTTTTGTCTAAAGTTACATTTCTATTTGTCTTATAACAATGGTTAAAGGGATTGTTTGGAGTTTTTCACATCAAGTTGAATGGCATCCTCATCAGCAGTGCAGTTCATCAACAATGACTTCTGAAAGAGTTCTGGTTGGTTTTCAGTGTTGAGGGATCCCAGGTTTGATTTCTTTGCGCTTGTTGATGGCGTCTCTTAAGTAGGAATGAGTAAAACATGCATAAACCAATTCAAAATGCACATAAATAAATTAATGCAAGGGCTAAAATTAAAATTGTATTTTACCTTCACCTTCATTGAAGACTAATGTTCCCAAAGACACAATGCGTTCAGCGAGACTCCCAACAAACACCATTTTCCTGTTTTGTAATGATATTATTTTTTGATTGAGGTGAAAAACACTATTGAATTTAATAAACAGCTCATGTCAAAATGGGAAGGTGACGATGGTTGAGTTTGCTGCCATGTTGTGTCTTTAGGGACGGTCGTTAAAAATCACATCTTCATTGAAGGTCAAAGTAATATTAAAAGTACATTTATTAATGTCATTTATATGCATTTCTAATTGCTTTCTTCACGCCAGGCTATAAATCACGTTACAGTGTGGGCGTGACCTCAAGATGCAGAGACGGGAAGCCAGTGCAGGTACAAGTCTGAATACTAATCCAAAGATGAGCCAAAAAAGGACATTTGCTGTATGCTTGTAACATTGGCAAGCAGGTACGGCAAGAAACACGCACACAAACATACAGCAAGCGATGCTCCAACACACGAAACACGACTGAACTAAATCATCACCATACAAAATAGTGCCAGGTGCGTAAAACGGAATAAAGTAGAAAATGTTACAAAAATGAAGGCATGAAAACCGGAACTAAGGAATAAACACAACACATGGTCCAACCTGTCCAACACATAGCATGACACCATAATTGTAAACTATAAAAAAGTGTTTTCTGTTAACATTTTTGGCTTTGTAGAATGATAATAATAATAATCATTTCTTATGGGAAAAATGGATTGAGAGCCAGACCTTCTGGAAGAAATTCATGACGCTAAGCAAGGTTCCATTGTACATCAGAAATGTAATTAATACAATGGTAGTGCTGAGGCAACACTTTGCCCCTGGAATAGGTCATTTGTATTGAGCCTCTTAGTTTGCGGTCTGTTGATAGACCTGCTACAGTACTAGGCTCTCTACTTGTTTTACCACGACGCCATATTGTGAGGAGAGTTTTTCTGCCAGGCTTAGCGTTTTCTTGGTCTTCATCACCTTTTTTTTTTTTTGTGAGTGCATACATGCATATATTCACCCTCCCAAGCCACTCGCAGCTACTCAACTTTACTATTCGGCGATGCGAGGTTACGGCGGCAAAAGCGTATACGCGCACTCTTGTTTGAGATTAACCCTTAGCTTGGTGGGACTATGAGTCCCTTGACGAAGAAGGAAGGGAGGATGCTGCCAAGGATGTGCTGCGGAGAAGCTTGTTGTGTGTCTTAAGGAGTGGAATACAAGTTGTGTGCTCTGTTGGCGTATGTATGTGTGGCCTTCAGGCCTCTCCAGCTCCCACTGGGAGAGCCGCCTGTAGCGAGGTGAAGCATCGTTCTGAACCAGCCACCCGCTTCCTCCCTCCCTGTTCTCTTCCTCCATGTCTCTCCGGAGCGGCCCGACACCTCTTTGCAGGCCAGAGGGAAGAAGCGGCACCTCTCCTGGGCCCTCCTCTCCAATGTCTCCAATCAGCACTGTGCTGCCATGGCCTTAGGGTGTGCAGCAGTGTGATAATCTCCGCCTTTTGCGTTATGCATTGCCCGGATGAATTCATCTTGTGACCACCTGGCACTCGCTGTTAGGAATCCGAGCGTTGTTGGGGCCAACGCTGTGAGGGACCGTCTCCTCCCCCCTCGCTTTCTCCAACATCGGCAGAATGTTTTAACCTCTCGCAAGACCCCGGTATATCAGCCGCGGCGGTGGCAGCAGTGGGCTCCTTCACCTCACCGGGACCTGTGTGGGAAAAGGCCCTACTCGCTATTTAAGGCTTTTTGCTGCAAGACAAATTGAAATGCGGGAGGCTAGAGAGGGAATGTGGCCCGTCAGAGTCAACAGCTGCTACTTTTTTGGTGCGAATAATCACATAGGTTGACCCATGAAAGCTGAGGATTGTGTAAGGCGCATTTCGTCAAATTAAAGGTCAATGCAAACATACGGTAGCTGTATATATATATAAATAGATATTTTCAACCTGTACCTTTTTTTGGACTATCTTAAAAACCGCTTTGCCGACCTCAATTAAATTATGGAAATAGCAACATAAGGTTACTGGTTGTGTTTGGGTGTCAGGCTTGATAATGCAGGTTAAATGGAAATAATGAATGAACAGATACATTTTTCATAAACCTTCAGTGCACATTTAAATAAGGTCTCCCCACAAGTGCAGGTCGCATTGCACTAAAATAGCTTGTAATAGTTTAGTTTGTTTTCAAACATGCTTAACAAAGTTAAATTGAAGTGCATTTACGCTTGCACAATTCCGAAAAGGAGTAGGAAGAAGCAGATCTAATTGAATCCTATCCCTTCTCCGTGTCTCACCAATTACTGATAATCTGTTCACTTTCTTTGTTTACTTGGTTAACATATTCTGACAGGGGAAAAAATGTCATGTCACGGTAAAGAGTTTTGCATCATATTCAGTTGTAAACAAAAAGGGAGTAAATGTTGACAGAAATGGTTAGGAAACATAGTGCAGTTACAAATAACAATGCAAAGAATGAAGAATGAAGATTAAGTACAGGATTACAAATTCTGCATTATATATAAAACTAACAATGGAATGCATTGATAAAAATAATATGCAATTGATAATATTTTATTGAATAAATGTTAAATTCAGGATCAATAATATATCCTCAATATTTTTATTATTATTATTATCAATATATTATTATTATTAATTATTTTTATTTATCAGCACCATGTGATTAAAAAAAAACTGGTTCAGATTGATAAATTGATTGAGTTCCTTGTGCAATCATTTCCAATATTTATTCTCATACACTACCAGTCAAAAGTTTGGAGACACTTTCTCTTACAATGACGTAGGAATGTGTACTGGTATACTAAAACTTTTTATAGGATTAGCATACAGAATGTTTTACTTTTTTCCCTGATGTTGTATTTCTCCTTTCTTGTGGCTCTAAACATTAACATTTATTTTTGCTTTTTGCTAATAATAAAAGTTAAGTACACCTACTTCCTTACAGACATACACTGGGAAGGCAACAGGGAGTAGTTTGCCGTGCAATATTGTCACCCGGTGGTGTTTAATAGGGAATGCTGGAATTAATCCCTACTGAAGCTGCTGCCCCCGCGACCCGGACCCGGATAAGCGGAGGAAAATGGATGGATGGATGGATGGATGGAATTAATAAAGCTGTGTGATCAATGTAATTAATGGCATATTAATTGTCGCAGTAAGTTCCATAGGTAGGTGTGTATATATATATATATATGTGTGTGTGTGTGTTAAGAACACCAGTAAACTTTGTCGACATTTTGCCTGATGGCTTGAACCCTACTTAGTTTAGTTTGACTTTTGAGGCATATTTTGTTAGATTTAGATACATTTTAATATTAAATACAAATAATGAATGAATTAACAGATACATTTTTCATAAACCTTCAGTGCTATTGGTCTCATGTGCTGGTCACACTTGTAGTGAAAGAGCTTGTGGCTCAAACCATTAGACTTTCATGTTGGCCTTCTGTTTGCCTCATTGTGCATGCAAAGGAGGAAAAAGTAGGCACATGCCCATGTGCTTGGCATCACACCAGAAATCCATTCTGCACTTTTTACCTAACTGGACTTTGCGCATTATTGATTTTGGCTCCTCCTCGTTTTCTTCAAGGGAATATTTAGAATTTTTCTTCATGCATTATGTGAAAGGGGGCCATCGCTTCGATCAGATTGTATTATTAAAGCCATAATACTTACCCTATGATTTCTATTACAGGTTTAGTCATGTAAATGTAGCTATATCATGAAATATTTCAGGGGAAATATGTTTTAATTCAACCTCCATCCAGCCATTTTCGATGCCGCTTATCCTCACTAGGGTTGCGGGGGTATGCGTATCCCAGCTGACATTGGGCGAGAGGCAGGGTGCACCCTGAAATGATAGGTTAGAAATAAACATGCAGTGGAAGCCAGTAAAGATTGCATAAAAATACTTGCTGTCACTCAATTTTTCTTAAATTTGTAACGTAACTTCTGCGTCTTCCAAATCTGATACTTTTTCCAGCACTTCCACCTCCATTCCATGAAAGCGCACTTCTTCGTCCTCGCTGTCTTCCTACCAGCCGTGATTTCAATACAATCATGCTCTTTAAATATGGACGCCGCGTTTGTGAGTCACTTTGCATTCCCCTTCTATGGTAAAGTAGAGGTGTGGAAAGGGCGTAACTTGTGTACGCACATTTCTTCTCAAGGTGGAACCTATGAACCACAAATTGCTTGAATTTGTGCGTATGCCACTTTTTTGTAGTCAGATTTCCACACCAGGGCACCAATTGCAGGGTACATACAGACTCAATCATTCACCTTAAGTTGCCTGCTCCTCCCCAAAAAATGCAGACTATGGGATTCCACTAGACATGAATTGCAAAATGTTACATTATATTTGCTTTTGATTGTAACTGCAACATGTTAGGCCTAAAATTAGTTTTTTAAAATTGGCAACCGCAAAGGGAGATTTCTTCCGCCAATGAAAGTATTTGACCTGCCAGCAAAAAAACAACTTGGAAGCAGATTGACGTGTCTACTTTTGTAGCCTCGGAACTAAGTCATCTAAGAGCAAGTTTTGAGACATCTGAAGGCCCAAGCTGCGAGATGAAATATTAATCAGAGGAGTTTTATGTTTGCCAGGCCGCTGTCACTCTCTTCTCATCCACAGGACGCTGCACTTGTTAGCCAAGAGGGCTGGAGGCCACGAGGCCCCCGTGGCACCAAGTGTGTTGAAGGAGCTGCTGAGTGGGCAGGTGTCTTTGTGTCAAACCTCCCTATTTCTCTCTGTCTTGTTTTCCTGGACTAACTGTTTGGATGGCGCTGCCTCTGATCATGAAGGGCTAACCTTAATCGCACCGGGTGAAGCCCAATCTTGTGTGAGCTGTCATTAAAACATCCCCCATGGCCACTTGAGCAGGGTTGTAATTTTGCACTCAGGGCTATTGAAGGCGCCATCTGAGGAATCGTTCACGAGATGGCTTCAAAAATCTCCCCTTTATCCCTGGAACAGTGTTTTGATTGAACGCTGCAGTACTGGTGCTCAACTTGAAAGGGGCTCAGAATATATGCTGCGGTTGCGGGCAACTTTGCAAGCATCATCAGCGGCTTTTTGCAGAACCTAAAGTTCCTTTACAAAAAAACAACCCGTTAAGTTAATAGATAGTGGGACTTTCAATTTCAAACAAAATTTATTAGGGTGTTCTGAACAACCCAATAGAAATATATGAATATTGAAGCCAATTTCACGTATTTTTTTTGTCCAATCATAAAACTGGCAAAATGCACATAAATAAAAAGGCATTCAATGACGTTGCGATGATATGTTTTTTTCTACATTGGTCACTGGGTGTCAGTAATGTTACTGTCATGTTTTGTGGGGCACACAAGTGCCAGACTAGGTTAGAATTGTCTCACAACAGGCCGTAATTCCAAACACGAGCTACTACCCAAACTGTAAAAACAACTTTCATCATAACTGTATGAGACACATTGATTTAAAAGTTCCATATTATGGTATTTTTCATCAACTTTAAAAAAGTCTTGGACTTCTCACAATAATGCAGTCCAGGGGTGTCAAACTCAATTGCACGTGGGGGCCGAAACTCCAAGAACACTTCAGGTCGCGGGCCAAACTTGAAACTTTTATTAAACACAATGAAACGTAATGTTTTTTTTAATAACAGGAAATAATCCAGAATAAATAATACATGTAATTTAAATTTTCATCCTGCAAAACTCCATAAATTATGCACATGAAGATGGAGGTTTCTTCTTGCTCCTTGCTTTTCAAGGCCTCGTCTTTCAAAAGTGGAACAATCAAATAAGGAAAATGATTGATTTTTCTCACGTTTTGAGCTCTAGGGAGAGTATTCTTAAAACATCAATTAAAAGGTATTTTGCATAGTAGGGGACCTTTTAAAACGCAAACAAGCAACTAGCGCCCAAACTCAGCAGCCCGGCAGTGGTAGTAGTTTCATGCCAGCTGCACAAAGTAAAGAAACAACCTGAGCAGAAGTAAACTAAAACTATGATGGACTTGGGGGAGTGATACTTAATTGGGCCGACTGGTTTCCCCTGCAGCTTGTCAAATCACCTCCGAGTTCATTGTGACGTGGCCGAGCGCCAGGACTGGATTGATGCCATTGCTGCTGGCGTGTGATGAACTTTGCCTGTGCTCGGGCTCGCACGGTTTCTCCTTAACCAAGCCACAATCCAATTCAATTGCGACTGCTGCCTTCCGTCACTGCTGCCGAGTTCACTTACTTGTAGTGGGGACACTGAAGGCTGCTTATTACTGCCAAAGCCAGACTTCTTCTTGTGGCTTTATTGCAACACTTAGGATGTGTGATCAGAAATATGAGCGTGCAGCTAAACTAATGGTGTGCAGAGCGCATTTAGACCAGAATAGAATGCTCCCCACGAGCTGCCGACATCTACGGTAATCACCCTCTAGGTTGTGTATGCGCTCTCATTTAGGGGTCCGCTTCCCGCTCCTCGACGATGCTACAGACTAATAAGCTTGTCCTGTAATCGCGTTAGCCGCCCTGTCGGCCCCAGCCAGGGGACCTAATTGGGACAGAGCCTCAGACAAAGTGAAAATTAATAACTTTTGTCGAGCTCCTTGCGCATTGTCTTTGCAAACAGTGCGGCTCAATTAGAAAGCGTGATACGATAAGGTCTGAGCAGCATGGGAGGGCTGACTCAATTAGGACAGGGACTGGACTGCTGAGGTCCAGAGTCGGGGGGGGGGAGGCAGGCGATGAGTGATTTTTATCCCTAAACTGCTCCAGAAATGTGCTGTTAGTGGGATTTAAATGCCCTTTGTTAAGTTAAGGGAGACAGGGACATCATGCAAATTCACTTGAGATGGTCTGGAAACATTTGATGATGTAGTGCTTTTCAGTAGCCTCATCCTCCGTGTGTGTTTGCAAAGAACTGGTCACTTACATGGGCCTATTACCATGTGACCCCTCGAACTACGTCTCAGTAATGTATGTAATAATATCTTCATCTTTCACATATTTCTGCTAGTTTACCTTCTTACTTCTACATATTTCTGGACTTTATAATATACTCGAGCAATTGGTTCTCTGTTGCACTTATCATGACACTTTTTCCCGATTTCGTTCTCGACTATACTTGCTATGACTTATTTCTAGAGATGTGCATCTCTTTGATGATTACATACGATTTAGATTCTACGGTTAATGTTTGCTGATATGTAGATATTGACCTTACATTATAAAAGAAAGACGCCAATTATATGAAAGTGGCATTCAGACAGTAAGGCAGTGTTTACAGAATAACATGTCAAATGTATATACTGTATTGTTTAGAAACGGACTAAAAAAAAGACATGCTTAATGAACATCGTTTTCTTTGATGATCAATATTTTACATTCTATATCTTACATCTATATTTTTACACCTGTTAAATTTGTATATGGAATATTTAAGTTTAAACATGACTTAAGGTTGCTAGAAATTGAAGTGGAGACGCCAAACTTTGTTTTGTTGTATATTGTGTGCAAAGTCAATAAATAATAATCTATCTATATAAAATACAACAATGAAAAAGTCTTAACTTTCAGTCCAATTAGCAATACAAAATAAATAAATAGTTCAAACCCTCTTCAACAATGACACAGGCAAAACTTTTTGAAGTAGTCCAGTTACAAAGCAGAAATGTTACGATACTCGTTCTGTTGGTCTGGCTGGTCAAGTTTTGCACCCGTCTTGAAATTAATCCAAAGACCTTCCAAATTTCGGCATTCAAATGGCAGTTGGCTTGGTGTGCTCTAGCTAGCTCAGCTGCAGTCATGGCAAGTTATGGAGCAAATAATGGAGCATGCCTGACAATCCTCCGACAATCCCAGCCCGGTGTCTTGTGCTGTTCATAAGACACCGATTGCCTTCCGGCTCAGCTCTCTCTTCACCACGACGGTCCGGTACAGCACCCGCATTACTGCAGATGTTGCACCAATCCGTCTGTCGATCTCACGCTCCAACCTTCCCTCACTCGTAAACAAGAACCCGAGATGAGACTCCTCCACCTGAGACAAGACCTCACTCCCAACCCGGAGGGTACAGTCCACCCGTTTCCGACTGAGAACCATGGCCTCGGATTTGGAGGTGCTGAGTCTCATCCCAGAAGCTTCACACTCAGCTGCAAACCGCTCCAGTAAACGCTGAAGGTCACA
>QODF01000163.1:0-68922 GCA_024372805.1 Oostethus manadensis | reverse complement strand
TATATATATATATAAAACAGTGATCATAATGACTAATCAGATGCAAAACCTAAAACAGTTTTGTATGTTTCAATTGTTTAAAAAATCTAAGCCTGGAAAACCATCCTAAGTAGAATCAGCAACTTTCTTTTTATTATTCGTTAATATATATATGTATTTTTATTTCAATCCAACGTGCTCAGAGCTTCCCGTCTACCTCTCTCCACATGTGCAAACGATTGCAAGTATCTCAGCACAACCGCAACACGTGTAATTTAATTATCAGCTTTCCTTTGTGTCAATAGCTGGTCCGCACAAAACAAGCAGCGGCAGCTCGACTCAGCTGTGGCGGCCAATGAGCGCACGCAGGACTGCAGATACTTTCCTCAAGAGAACCAGCAAAAACATGCTTTATCTTTTATTCAACGTATTGTTCCCAGAGTTTCCATCTTTTAAGCTGCGTCCCTCGTTGCTTCCTTCTGTGCAGACGCACAACATCTTCAACCTGACTTCACTTGTTGTGACACGTGTTTACCCCAAGGGAGTTGACTGATTGGGGGGAACACTGGTGCAGGGAAACATGAATGCAATATTTACTTGTCGACCTTTCTTGGCGACGGCGTTCACCTAGTCAAACAATCCGGAAATACAAAACAAGTACTTAAATATATTTTCTCAAGGGGCAATAATATGTAAATTAATCTTAGACATTGGAGTAGTCTGTGCACAGCTTGTATAGTAGTATAGATTTTTTGCCAAGACAGAGCCTTTATTGTCCAAATAGCTGGCAACACAAGGTGAACATGTCCAAGCTGTGTCCAGAAAATGTGAGTATTTCATGTGAGCATCATTGTTATCTAGCAAAATTCCTTAATCCTCTTGGGTATGGAAGAGCCGTACAGGTTGTTACTGGAACTCTCTTCCACTCCTCCGTGATGACATCACTAGGGGAGATGGTGTTACACACCATCTTCCGTCCTGCTGCTTGAGGATGCCCCATAGTTGGGTTCAGGTGTGGAGGAGACATACTTGCCTACTCCGTCACCTACACCTTTCTTATTTGTCATCCTGGAGGTGTGTTTGAGCTTGTTATCAAAACTGTCATGCGGCTCAGTTTCCAACATCACAAGTTGGAATCCATGTTTCACTCAAAGAATCGCAGCACTCATGCAGCCCCCAGACCATGATGCTACCCACCCACATGCTTGAGTGGGCAAGACCCAATTACTACTCCATGACAATAATGGCAATGTGTTGAATCCTTTTCACTGGTTAGTAAATGTATTCTTCTTTACACAAGCTGTACACAGACCACTGTAAAGTATATCCAAGTCCCTCATACTGTAATAACAATGCTGAAATTTGAGGGCTGTACTTACTTTTGCGAAATAGCATAAGCTTTTCGAGTAAAGACAGCTAGACACTGCATCAAGCTGTAACATGAGGCAGGTTTCTCTTCCTGTACTTTCTAAGTACCCCAGACTGTTAGCAATTCAATCTCAGGGTTGCATCTGCGTGTAACCTTGTAAGCCGTCCCTCCTGCCACGGCATTATTGTTCTCAATCGGCGCTGTTCCATTACATGGAACGTCTGCGCTCTTTTCCATACAGGTATTGAACACAAATGGGTCTTTAATGCTGCTCACAGTCCCTTCCGACATTCCCTCACTTTGTCATGACTTTGCTTCCCCCTCCCCACATTTTTAAACGAGTTTCTTCCACCTTAAGCAGCACTTTATTGTGGCTTGTTATATTGTCCAATCGGATTAAATAGACAAAATCTAAGAATCCATTTGAAGCGGATGCTGGCTGGTGCTTTTCCTCAGCCAATTGCATTAACCATCATACTTGTTCAAAGGCTTTCCGAAGCCAAATGTGTAAGTTGATGCATCATCAATCCTTGCACAGAGAGATTTGTACAGTCTTTAAAAAGAAAAACATTTGACGTCTTTCCATCAAGGTGCCAGATCAAATCAGCAAAACACAAGGCCCGTCTTTAATACGTTTAAACACTAATGAGATGCAACTCTAGACTTTCCCTGTACGGGACCACGGCGCTCTCATTCTAAAGTGGTCTCATCCAAGAAGTTAGGAGTGGAGACAGTCAGGGTGTACCAGTACGCCATAGTCATACTGTTTGGTGTGTACCTTGGTTTTCATGTCATTTGGTTCATTTTTGGTAAAGTCAGAGAACAATTTCCTAAAATAATATATAATAATGGGCTTCATCTTTGTGGGTTAGCATGTTTTTCAGTTAATGTTGAAAATTGCGTTGTCCCTCGTCTGTTGCAGTTAATTGGTTCCAGACCCCGCCGTGATAATCCGGATAATCCTGGTGAGCTGAATGACTTCCGGGCCGGTATTCCTGACATTGCATGTGATGAAGACTATAGCTTGGCAGCTGCTCTGCTGCTGATCACCTGATGCCACAGAGCCACCATGCAGTCAAGCCACTGCAGTTTGCATACCATGAGAAAGTTGGACATGAGGATGCTCATGTACAGCTCTGCAATGTACAAGTACGCTGACAATGTGAGATGTATCAGGAGTGGACAGGAGGATGTGTACAGAAAACCGACTTCATCAACTGGTGCGACGCAAACCACCTGCTCCTGGTGGTGGACTTTAGGACTTGTGTGGACCTGTGCTCATTAAAGGTGACTCTGTGAAGGTAGTTCACACCTATAAGGTACTTCCTCAGAAGACTGGCATCCTTCAACATATGCAAAAAGCTCCTACAGATCTTCTACCAGACTGTGGTAGCTAGGGCCCTCCTGTATGCAGTATAGTCCTTGGTGAGCAGCCTGAAGAAGCATGCCAAACGCCTGGACAAACTAGTGAGGAAGGCAGGCTCTGTCATTTGCACTGAGCTGATAAAAACACACACAGGACTAGACTATTTACCTTATTATTATTATTATTAATAATTATTATGTATTATTGCATTACAAAATTGAACTGTTCTGTATTTTTAAAAGGTGTGTGTTTCAGCTGTAGGGGAATCACACTTCTCTGCCTCCCCAGTGAAGTTAATTTCAGGGTGCTGGAGAGAAGAGTACAACCGAGTACTCTTGCACCTCCTGTAACCGAGTCGAACCTCGGTTACAGGAGGTGCAATGTGGTTTCCGTCTCGGTCGCGGAACATTGGAGCAGATCTACACCCTGGCGGGGGTACTGGAGGCTATGTGGGAGTTTTCCCAACAGGTCTACATGTGCTTTGTAGACTTGGAAAAGGCATTTGACCGTGTTCCTCGTGGTGTCCTTTGGGGGGTGCTCCGGGAGTACGGGATTGGTGGCCCGCTATTACGTGACATTCGGTCCTTGTGCAATCAAAGCAGGAGCTCGGTTCGCATTGTCAACAGTAAGTCGAGCATGTTTCCTCCGCCAAGGCTGCCCTTTGTCACCGATTCTGTTCATAACCTTCATGGACAGACTTTCTAGGCACAGTCAAGGCTTTGAGGGAGTCCAGTTTGGCGACCTTAGTATCTCGTCTCTGCTGTTTGCAGACGATGTGGTCCTGATGGCTTAATGAGGCTGTGACCTTCAGCGTTTACCGGAGCAGTTTGGGTGGATTGTACCCTGTGGGTTGGGAGGTAGGTCTTGCCCCAGGTGGAGGAGTTCAAGTATCTTGTTCACGAGTGAAGGAAGGTTGGGACGTGAGGTCGACAGACGGATCGGTGCAGCGTCTGCAGTATTGCTGTCGCTGTACCGGACTGCCGTGGTGAAGAGAGAGCTGAGCCGGAAGGCAAAGGTCTTTTTTATTTGTTGTTGTTCCTGTCATAGTTTTACACAATACATAATAAATAAGATAAGTGACATCGCTATAAAGAACACTTTCATCAACGCACTTTGACAGCCCTAATTTATATGCATTTTATTTGTTTTATGTAAACTTGTAATTGTAAATTGTGTTTCGTGTTAAAAAATGTTTCTTTCTGGCACAGACATTATTTCTTTGGTGAGGGTACGTGAGCATTGGACGTCCTGGAACGGATTAATGACGCTAACCACTGTAACCATTCGCCCATCTCTACTGAACACTGTTCTTGTCTCATTCACTTGTCTTTGTCCGTTTATGTCTTCTAACGACAGGAGGGGGTTTCTGAGGTGTGGCTCCTTGCTTAGCACTATTGTGATGCACTGCACAGGGTTTTTGTTTAGGGAGTAGGTAGGTAGTAGACACGCGACTATGCTTCTTGTGCCTCACTTATTTAGTGCTGTGTGGGAACTCTGTGGCTCTCTGTACCGTACCAAATATTCCATACAGAACAGTGTACATGTGGCTTTTCACCCCTAGTTGAGACAGACACTGATGCTGGTCTTCTGACCACTCCTCACTTCTCATGTCCCTGTCGTGAAGTTTTTTCCAACTCATGACGCCTTGAGAGGGGCGAGGCAGGAACTTGGGCGTGCGACTCCCTGTGGGGAGTGCTCCTCTCTGGGTGTGTTTGGTGGATTCCCCCCGCACCTCCTTTCTCTGATGCCTATTGGGACCCCTCTCTTGATGCTGAGCGTAAGAGGACACCAATGCCCTGAGCAGCCTCTCAGATTTATTGAAACTTCATGTCCCTTCTCGGTAGTTCATTTGTCAAGAGACCTAATTTACACCGGCCCTTAAGACTAATTGCAAATTTGCAAAAAAATGCTGATGTCTTTGGAACTGAGGAAGAGGGATTTTTTTCACCCCTTCCCTCAGTGTCCCTTGCCATGCATTTGCTAATGCGTTTCATCTGTGCAGCACAAAGCAGACAGCGTTTCTGTCCTCTACACGAGCGAGAGACCGAGGGATGTGAGCGAGAGAGCAAACGCTCCAAGACAAGCCGCCTGTCGGGACTTCTAGTAAACAGGAAGGCGTGACAAAAACACAAACAGTATATAATGTTTAATTCAATTCAGGGGGCTCTATCATGCCTCAAGGCAAAAAAACGCTCTGTCACTGCAGATAGCACGTGACGATTTAAGCAATTTCCTCACAACTTTGTAGATTCTGATTGTGGAGCCGTTAAAGAAGCCATTGCATTCTTGGGATAAAGATCTGGATATATTGGCTGCGAATACTTTGTGGGCAAACTTTGTGACTTGTGGGCCGTATTGATTAAACAAAGTGGGGGGGCAGACTATATATTTGATACACACGCACACCAAACATTGAAAACATTGACTATTTAGGGGTATGTCCACGTCCCTCCTTCTTTACTTACTACAGTGCTTTGGGTAGGTTGGCTGTTGTTGTGTATCACATACCGGTTGACTTGTGTAGAGGTACTTGTCTGGATCTGAAAATAACATGTGTCTTTAACAGACGACCTATACTTACGCAAGATGCCCCAGTATCTCTTCCAAATTTGCAGTTTTGCAGTATCCCTGTAGTTGTTATGCCGTTTAACACTCTGCACTTGACAAGAGCTTTTGCGTATTGGATTTCACAGTGCCAGCATTTCTGTCACTGATCTTCGAATCTACTTTCTTTTGCACTGGACACTGCCTGATTGGAAGATGTAATCATATGCATCACATGAGTCAATCACGAGATATGCCCTCATCAGGCTTTTTGATGCATTTGCCGTCCTTTGTGGCTCTTTCCGTGTATGGATTCTTGTCATGGAGAGCGTTTCTTCTTTCCCTCTGCATGTGGACACTCTTCATTGAGGCCTTACAGTAATTATCTGTTCCCCATTATTCATTGATTCATTTGAAATTCTTACAAAATGTCGTCGCAGCTAAACACAAAAAAAAAAATCTTGTTTTGAGGAAGCAGTTTTGGCACGTAATTTCAGAGCGCACACATACACAGAGAGAAACAAAGTCTGGTCAGGTTTAGCTTGAAGAATCGAGCAATTATCTGATTATGAAAAACATTACATGTCGACAAGAACAACAATATGTAATTGGCGTGGTGTGTGCGAGCTGCAGAGCACCAGATGTAGAGATGTGTGCATGGCTGTCAGTCTAATGGCTAACAGCTTGGCCACACAACACTACACTAAGGGAGGGTTCAACCTGCTATAAAAAATAAAAAAACAAAAAAACCTCTGCACGCATTTGGTACTACTAGGCACTTCAATTTGATGGGTAAAATTCACACTCTAATGGGCTTATAAAGGATTTCTTGGGAGCTGAAAGGGCTCAGGCAGTGCCAGGTCATGGACTCCTACCGATTCACAACATCCCCCCCTTCTGGGCACGCTTGGTTCATTCCATATGTGCTAGTTAGCTGCTGCAGCTCTGTTGTTAAAGGGACTATACGGAGCATCTTCCTCCAGCTGCCTAGAGGTCGCCAACATGCAGACATTTTGCCAGCATTATATCCTGCCTTTAATGGCTCTAAATGCGTAAGCTATGCTGAGGTAACGCATGCATGCACGCACACATGACGATTAGGTATGTTTGTTGTCAGCTAATGATAGCAATTTGGCAAAGTTTAACTTCAAATGTTAGCTATCATTAAAAGTATTGTTTGCCTGCTTGGCCCACCATCCCCCCACAATAACAATTAGTGACCGAAATTGTGTGAATCGCCCTGCGATTGACTGGCGACCAGTCCAGGGTGTACCCCGCCTCTCGCCCAAAGCCAGCTGGGATAGTCTCCAGAATCCCCGTGACCCTAATGAGGATAAGCGGTATAGAAAATGAATGAATGAATGAATGAAATTGCGTAAATCTTTTAACTGAAGGTTCTCGTACATCCTATACTGTATTTTAAGGGACTGTTTTCGACACAAGATGGGCTGCAGCGCTGACACGCTGTCTCTTTATAGTGCGCTCTTCTCGAGCAGATATCTGCAGCTTTGTGACAGACGGAGGCCAGGTTAAGTCACCCAGAAACAGGGCACGCGCCTCCAAGAGGTGTAGCAAGCGAATATTGCAGACAGGGAACTTTAGGTGCATTCACAGACATTTGGTAACTACATTATATATTTCCCAGGCAAAGACCCGTGACCCAGTTTTGTGTCCCTACCCACCAGTGGAGAACCACAGCCTTAAAGGGATTTAAATGCGTAGTCACAGCCAGGCTATTTGTACTGTGGTGGACCTCTGCATCTCCTAGCCACCACTAGCCTGTGTTCCCATGAGTCGTTCTTATTTGTTATCCTTGTGTACGGTGGTGGATTGCATTACTTAAAAGCACACCTGTCTGAACCTGAACTGAGCTTGAGCATTATGGCGACGACCCCAGGATGCGAGAGACTAGCACCACAAAGCAGGTAAAAAAGTGTTTTTAATAATAATTGCTGCAAAGCAGCAGCAGGAATCCCCACAGGTCCGGCAACAAACAGATGACCACAAAGGAACAGAATGACCGCTACGAAAAGCAGTCCTTCTACAACAGCAGACAAATGACAATTCTGACTAAATAGGAGTAATGAAATTAGTAGCAGGTGTGAGAACCAGGATATGAAAAGCAGGCAACATAGGAAGAACTACAAAATAAGAGACTAAACATGAACTCAGGCATGAGGAAGGAAACTAAAACAGGCCTTCATGCAGACAAAAACATGGAACGCCTTTTTTATGGGCACAAATGTATTTGCTGGCTTGCAAGGGTGCCGTGGTTTTAATTTTTTGTTTTAGATTATTTTGATTCTTTGATGATTTTTACATGTCTAACTGTAAACAAAATAAAATATCTTACATATGCAGTTGGAATTGCAGGAGTGACTACATCTTCTTTCATCACAAGCACGGGCAATTAACTCAGCTTTTATTCACTAACCGAGAAATCACACACATTATGCTGGTACAAATGAGTGTAAAATATAAACAAATAAAATTTAAACGGAAAAAATAGAATTTGGAAAAGAAAAAAAAAACAGAATTTGGGAAAAAATTAAACAGATTTTGTAGGGCTCTACTTTATTGACGATATTGGTTCATTTTGATTCAATTTAATTGATTCAGTGACGTTTGAGCCAAAATTCTACCAGTGTGACTGTGACTGGACACTGGACAGTGCAGGTGAGGTTTCCGATACATTTTTGTTTTTTTATTGCAAGGGAATCAGGCATAAATGTAGTATGGATGAAAACAAAACAAGTAAACAATAATTAACGGCAAATGCGTTCACACTTTATTTGAATAAACGCTTCAAGTTGAATTATTAGGAGGTAAACCTTTTCTGCTTTGGTTTTCAATGTTCAGAAATGTTTTAATAAAAGTACAGGCAGTGCAACTAACATTTCAACGTTTGGTTTACCTGCTACATCTGCTTTGGTTTTTCAACATCAAAACAATATAATATTAATATCAAAATGAAGTGCGACCGACATCTCTTCAGGCTGACTTAACAGTAGCTTTACCTGCTACTTTTGCTGTTGTTGTTGACACAGAACGGTGCAAGAAGTGCCTGAATGGTCGATGACGTCACGGACAGATCGAATGGAGTAACGTTTAACGTCTTTATCAGGAAAAGTTCTAGTGCTTTGTTTCCTGGTATCTATGCAATCGACTGATTATCTTTTTAACGACGTTAGATTGATATATGTCATCCGGAATGGCAGCTTAATGAACAGAGATGGATGTAGCTGGACCATAAATCAATACATTGATAGCAGATTCATCGTTAGACCCCTAGTGCCCACCTCTTCCAGTCATGCCATAGGAGGGGAAGTGTGCCATGCTTGTGCATGGATCAACACACTCACACTAAGCAAATGTGCCATGACGAGAGCCCAAGCACAGCACTGTAACTAATACAATAATACAATAATATAATACAATGTTATTGTTAACTAATAACAATAATAAAGTTGTCAGAACTGTAGTAGAGTAATGGGGGTTACCTGGACCTCCCAGGTTAAACTGAGGAGTCTGCTTTGCTCTTCCCCCCAGACATTTGTGGAAAATGTCTTTTTAACTGAAGGCGCCATCCTCCTGCACCTTACCCATGTGCTCCTCCTTCTGACAAGGACGACCCTCACATAGGGAATGCATTCCCCCAGGCAATGATCCTGTTGAGCAGATTGTAAATATACAAAATTGAGTTTAGCACATCCCATTTTTCTCCTGTTCTATGGCCTTTCATACCTCATCCCCTTCAATCCCCTCCCTGGATCGGATGCCCATGGTCGGGCGGCGATGGTGGCCAAGACAGGAGTTAAAACAAAAGCAGAGACGGGCTTTGGATTTGGTTTCATTTTGATTTGTGTTGTAGCAGGAATGCAGGCAGACATTTTATGCCTGTTGTCCACAAAGAAGAGCCAAGTTTTTTTTTTTTTACATGCTCGATCTCCACCCTGTTCTCTGGTGTATTTGTTTTCATCTTAAAGCTTCTAGCTTCTGCAGATTCTTTGTTTTCTTAGCCAGAATGCCATATTCGTGGCAAAAATGGTGAATTGGGATTTGGCTTGCATTTCTACTGTTAGGTGTAAAATGTGTCCCCCAAAATGTTCAACTAACGTGACCAAAGTCACTTCCAACAAGACAACACATTTTCTCACAGAATCTGCCACATTAAATAAATCTATTAAGGGCCAGTCAGGTTTAAGAACAGATTAGATTAGATAGATTAGGTAGATTATACTTCTCTGAGTGAAAGTTAATGACATGCACATGTGCGAACATCTTAATTAGGAGAGTTAAAAATACCTTGAACATGTTCAGTGGTTCCCTTTGTGGTTGTACTGGTTTGGAATAAGCGAATGAATCCTGAATCACGAATGCTACGTCGACAATATTTTTCTGTGACAAAGTCTTGCCACACTGGTCTTGGTGGTCATTGGGTCCACGAGAACAAGAAGAGACAAAATACATATTGAGAAAAGTACAATATTATTGCCATTGTCGACATTTTTTGAAACCAAATAATAGTAATGTTATGATAATATATAATAATATATAATAATATTTAACAATGATATATCCTAATAATGCAATATTTCCTTCAATGTGGAAATTGCACTTGTGAGATTTATTTTGTGCTCTCTAATATTTGCAGCATTTTTTGAAATGCTGGCTTTTCAAAAAATGCTGCAAATATATTAAAGAGCAGCATTTCCTTTGCAAGTGACTTTCTGTGCACACACACCGTTTTGCACTGTTCCTCTTCCTCAGTGAATGTTCACTGTCGGGACAAAGGCTCTGCATCTTCGATGTGTTGTTTTTTCCCAGGTGGGAAAATTGGGTCAGGTGGATAGGATTCAGGTGGGCAAGCTGCCTCTTATGTTGCTACCACTTTTGAATTCATTTGGCATACTGGCTGGTTCGTGTTGATGGGCTCACCGTGCTCATTGATATTCCCACACGGTGGCATTTGTCTTAGCAAGCATCTTTTTCCCTCCTAACGCCTTATGAAGTTTCTTTTGCTGGATGTGTATGCCGCGCCCAATAAACACTAAACAATGCTTATGACTTGTAAGGTCTCAACAATTTCAAGCCTTTGACTTAGGACTTGACTCAACCTGTCTTGTTTTGACTTGAGACTTGACTTGGAAACAAGAACCATAAACTGCTTGTCTGCATCCTTATCTGCATTTCTCTGTGTTCTATTCCGCTTCTGGATGATGTTTCACTGGATGGTATCTACCTCAAAGCTATTTAGCTCTTAACCCAACAGTATTGCTATCAAAAATCCTTGAGCATGTGTCATTTGCAGCTCAGCAGTGGGCCTTGAAGTCACATCCTTTTTGCTTTTCACCAATATTGTTATGGGAAGGGGGATAGAAAAGTCCAGCAAGCATGCTCCAAAGTTTGAAGGGTTAAAAAAATGTGAAAATAATTTCTATAGCAGAATGCTGTACATGTCAAAGTAAAGGGTTTACCTTATATGTGTTTTACTTGTGTTTAGAGCTGCAAATGTTATTTGATTACTCGACAGTTAAATGATTATCCAAGTAATTGACAATTAAGAATAAAAAAAATGTCTTCTATATCTTTCGGCCTCTTTTTTTACATTTTCTTAGTCATACAAGAAGACAGCCATATTATCCTAGTGTTTTAGGCAAAACAAGATTTTCAAACACATCAGCTTTGCCTTTGGAAAACAGCGATCAACACTTTTGGCTCTGATATGTTACAGCCCCAATCACTAATGGTTTGTGTTTGGTTCATCTTAATTCGGTCCGTCTGGGGCCTGACCGATTACAAAATTATTCCGATGAATTGACAAAGAAAAGAATAAGGAAAAAAAGTCATTCAAAAGTCATTCTGTCATCATCTGTCTTTTTGAAGTAGTAGTGTACGATATTACGTCCACTTTTCAAAAGTAACAATGATCTTAAACTAACAAATGGGGGCTTTAACAACAATAGTTAGTGTGAAAATACAAAGAAGTCATACTTTAAGGACTCCCTGAACACTCATATGTTAGTCCAGGGAAGAGAAGTGATGAGTTGTCACCATTCCTGGTGCTGTAAGGTGTGGCCATCGTGTGCGTTCGGTTCTGTTGGGCCAGTCATGCTTTTAAAAAATAGTTTATTCCCCCGACAAGACAAAAATGTTGAACATAGGAATTGGCATTTGCATAGAAGTGATTTGGTTATTGTTTATTTGATATGTGTGACCTTCCCAGTGGTGGTGCGATGGTGGCTGTGGTGGGATTTTAGGAGTGGGTGTTTTTGCTCCCTTTCAACGGTCTCTCCACATGGCCTCCTGTCTCCTTTGTCTTTTTATAGCCTCCTTCTGGGAGAAGCTGCACTCTCCCCGAATGCAACACAAGCCAAAACACCTCTCAGTTCCTTCGCCAAGGCCCGTTACCCAGGGAATAGCGCTACATCCCTCCCTTACTAGTCCACGCCTTCTCTCATCTCCCCCAGTCCGGTCGGTGCCGGACACAGATTCTTTTGGAGTTTTTGTTATGTGAATCATAACGTTAGACTGCGAAAGTCAAGCGTGGGCTTTCGGTTATTCCTGTCACCTTTCTGTCATCTTCATTTCATCATCTTTCCCCTGCAGTGGAAAACAGAGTGGATCATTCCTTGCACTATGAAATCAGTTGGACAACTTTATTGAAAAAGTATGCTGACCACTGTGTACTCCTCACTACCAACTCTGATATTTCCCCCTCTTCTGCTGCACCCTTTCTCCTAAATGACAAGAGCATTCAAAGGTGAATTTGTAATTTGGCAAAACCTAAATGGCACGTCTATCTTCTAAGTATTGTAATCTGTTTAGATTGTAACCCCCCTCCCCCCCCGTACTTTTCACATCAGTTACAATACATTTGTACACGTTGCGTGTTTTAAATTTAGTCTTTGCCAATTTTAATTACACAGGAAAATTATAAAGCAGTACAACAATGAGGAGAAATAGGTTTGTAGTCACTGTGAATAAACGACATAACAGTCATGATTAATGGATATATAATATAATAGTTCAAATTGGTTGATGAGTGAGCAGACAATGTTTCACAAAGAAAGAAGAGTTAGTAATAAGTGTAGTACTGATTAGACAGCATTGGATGTACACAGTAGTTCAGAACTCTTCTTCCTGGTACTTTGTAAACATCCACTGCTTGTACTGTTTCTTGAAATTGCTCATTCTAGTGCATTGTTTGAGTTCTATACTTTACTCAGTCTGTTCCATAATTTGATTGTACTTACTGAAATGCTGATTATTTTTATCTTTGTCCTTGCACCTTTGGTGATATTTCTCCTCTCCTGTGGGAAGAATTGTTTAACGTTTTTTAGTAGCAGGTTCTCATTTGCTTTATGCATAATTTTAGCAGTTTAAAATGTACAACATCAGCAAATTTTATTAATAATTTCAATATTTGTGTATATTTTTGTATATGTATGTGTGTACATGTATATTAGTATTATCTTTATTATTATTATTTTTATTTTTTTTCTTTCCCCTGTATTTTTGCTCATTTTGCTCTGTGTCTGTTCTGGTTGTTGCTGAATTTGTGATTATCATGGTTGTTTATAATATGGTTGAAATATGTTTGTGAGGTTCTTCTTTACCCTTTCTTATATATAAGAATTGTCATCAATAATATAATTTCAATATTTGTGATTTTATTTTATTTTACAAAAAAGACAGACAGTTTAGCCAGACATGTCAAAATTTCTGTAGTAAACAAGTACGCACAAACCAACTATAAAACCTAAATATAATTTCATTTTTTATTAATAACGCTCAAAAATAAAAATAAAATCAAGTAAGAGGACGTTAAACAAGCAACATGGTGGACGTGCTATATACATTTTCCTAATTGCCTCATCTCTTTGAGTAGGAAGATTATTTTTATATTCCGCTATATTCACTAGCTCAGCTTTCACAAAAAGCTTCTAAAACATGTTTCTAAAGAGTGCTATTGTCGCACACGCACACGCAGAGGGAGAGAACAGAGCAGAGAGACACGTACTACTACTTCAACACTTGTCCTTGGTCTGCGTAGCCTTTACATTTGAGCTCGAGCGAACCTCACCTCACCAGAGTTCACTTGCAAGTGGGCCGACAACAATTCCTTCATTCTTAAACTCATCTGCGGCACGCACCACACACTGATGTCAAGCAGGGGGCCAAAACCATATGGCCGACCTGCAGGACGCAAGTTTTAGACCCCTGCTTTAAGCAGCTGTCCACTTGTTTGGTGCACGCCAGCGTTTGGATGATTGCGTTCACTCTTGACCAAAACAACTGTACCAGCAGAGAAAACCAGGCCTTCTTTATATTGTATATATGAAGGAGTCAAGGGTGTCAAGTCTACGGCTAAGAAATCTGAGGTCAATCAGGATCCTATTGGACATTAGCTGTTCCGCCGTTCTGCATCTGTCCCTCGACCCAGGCCATGTTTCTCTGCATCACACACACACACACACACACAGTACCTGGACAGGACATGCTCGTTTATCTTCCGGCCACAGTGGCATACGCTGGGAGCTGGCACTGCACAGATGTCCACTAAGTGCTGATGGAGGATGTGAGCAATAGATGTGCTCCTTAACGGTGCTGATGCAGGCAGATGCCGCTGTGCCCCGCCACCATCATTATTTCTCCACTGTGCTGAGGAGGGGCAAGCGAGCGACGGGAGTTAGCATATGTTTGCATTTGCTGTCCCTCAAAAAAAGCGTAATTAGTGTGTTAGCAAGGGCTGGCGAGTAGGGGAGGAGGAGGGGTGGATTGAAGTTGTAGGTAAAGCAGCGAGAGACGAACAAAGAATGATTCTTAGCTTCAAAGTCATCAATCCCCATGGGGGAGCTGGCCAGGGGTCTGATGCTGTCAATGGTAACTTACTCTTAGGATCGCACGGAAAATACTTCAATAATGACATCACCCTGGCATTGAGAGACGGGGATGGCTTTCCGAGCCCTTCCCGGCACTTTGAAGTCCCCCTTGGCGGGGGCTTTGCGGCTCGCCTGGCCATGGTGCTCTCTGCACGGATTGGTCACAGAAGCCACCCGGGTGGCTTATCAGATTTATGGAGGCTTAGCCCTGGACTGTGGATGATAAAGGTGTGTGTGTGTGTGTGCGTGTGTGTGTGTGTGTGTGCGTGTGTGTGGATGGAGAACCGGGTGAAGATGGAAAGGGTCATCCCTTTAACAATCCGCCTAACACAGCTAATTTACATTTTTCAAAAACACAGATTTGATTGACTTTTCCTGCAAATATAGTTTTCGTCTGTAAAGATGAAGCTTTAAGGTGCCCAAACTGGAGATGGGGAATACCCAAAACTTTTTTACCTACACCTAGAGCTTGGTATTGTCGTTACAAACACTGATTGTCTGGCAAAGCAACTGTTTGTGGAATAATTTTCAAATAATTACTACGCTCTGAATTACTGCGATTGACTGGCGACCAGTCCAGGGTGTACCCCGCCTCCCGCAGCTGGGATAGGCTCCAGCATACCCACGACCCTAATGAGGAAAGCGGTGTACAAAATGAATGAATGATTGATACTACGCCCTGAATTAGATGTTGACAGTTAACGTTTTTTCACTAAACAGTTGTACAGGTAAACATATAATCGTCCCTCGCTACATTACGGTTTGAACAACGCACTCTCGCTCAGTTGCGTTCTTTTACAAATAAATTATTATTAAATGACTTCTTTTTTCAGGGTTGAATATGCTCTATTATTTGCAAATATGCATATTTAATCAATTGTGTATTCGTGGCCTAAATGAAGCATTTTCAAACATAAAAATGGCTAAATGTATGAAAATACAGAAATAAGGCATTCAGAAAATGTTATATGAACTGTAATACGGTATCGGTGACTTATTGTGTGCACCTGCAGCGATGTGTGATGTGTGTGACATCAGCTCATCAGGGTTGACTGTAGCTGTAGCAGTTAGCAGTTTAGCAGTGTAAAGAGTGGCCGACAGCAGCTCCTGTCTGAATGTTCACTACATGCGTTATCTGCTTGGTAATAAAGCGATTGAAATGCATCAAATGAGCCTCTCCTTTATAGCAGTAGTAAAGTCATATTCTACGGTGGTTTCTAGGTGTCAGTAACATTACATTGATGAGACAATTGCCACTGCAGGAAATACACTGTCAATGCTAATGTGCCAGTATTTATATGTAAGATGGCTTATTTTCTATTATTATGTTTACTATATTGCAGGTGTGGGCAAGGTTTTTGACCTGCAGGCCGCATTGATTTGATAAAATTGGCTGGGGGGGCTGGACTATATATTTGATATACGCACACAATTTACAAATATAATTCTAACAGTCCACCTGGAATTATTTGTCTTATTTTATTTATAAAAGCGTCATACAATCTGCTATAAGTTCTTGTGTCCCTTTTTTCAGGAGCACTTTAAACATCAAATCACATCAAATAACAAAAATTAATTGTACAGTTTTTTTTACTGAATAAGACACCCGGAATATACATGAAAAAAGGATGAGTGATCCTTTACATAAAACGATGAAACCATTGACTATTTAGGGGTATTATTCCTTTCCTAAATAGGGGTTTATTCCTTCCCAGACAACGCATTGGGTAGGTTTGTTGTTGTTGTTCCGTTTTGTGTAACATATGGGTTCTGGATCGCAGCATGTGAAAAGCTACTTGACTACTTGCAAGTCATGATGCCAGCTTGTATGTTAAAAGTTTACATACCATTTTTGAAGCATTTGGTGGGCCACATTCAAATGCCCGGCTTGTCGGGTGTGGCCCCTGGGCCGTAGTTTGCCTACCCCTGCTGTATTGGATATTACAGGTGTAAATTTGACCATAGGGCTGTTATTTCACGTCTACAGGCTCTAATAATGGTAAAAAAAACATATTTACAAGTTCATAAGTTGGTGCTCTATGCTCTGTGTGGTAATATAGCATTTATTAATACTGAATCCTTCTTTGCGGAAAGTCACTTGTGGTGGTCTGGTCTGGAACCAGTTAACCGTGATGAACAATAAGCAATGTATATTTATATATATATATATACCACCGAAGTCTTTCTATTCAGTGTAACTGCCGGGTTGTCACTGCGCATGTACATCGGGCCAACCCTCCTGAATAGCGCACGTGCACAAGGCGTTTACATTCCGGTACAGAAGGAGGCGGTATGCACCAAACATTGGTTGTGACCCACCATGAACAAAAATAAGAAAAAGAAAAATGCGCTTACGCCCGGTCGCATGTTTTTGACAGTCGATGTCAGATGGATAGATAAATACTTTATTCATCTCCAAGAGAACAACACCTTATTTTATGTTTTGTTTTATATGTTTTTTTTTGTATTTCTATTTATTTATATGAGATGTTTGGCTTCGTCGATTGATGGATTTTACACACTATTACTGCTGGAGTTATCACAAGTATAATAGGACCAGGGACACTATGGTCCGCCTTTGAGTCATCAAAGTGCATCCCAGCGGATGCATGTACAGTAAGTTGTTGTTTTCAAATCCCAATAGCTACCCCCTTTTATATGTTACTTTCCCTTTTTCTTATCATTGAACAGAACAGGCTTTGCAAGCTTGGTGGCATGTGTACGACGTTTATTGAAAAATCCAACAATGTTTAACGTTGGATTTTAGTATAAATTGTGCTTGTTGTTGCAGGGTTAGCAAATGCTGAGAAAGGGGGCTTCTCTGCGTTTTCTGGTTGTTCCCTGAGCTTTTTTTGCCGTTATGATGGACTATCTTAGAAAAAGCGTTTTCAGACATACATACTTAAACGATTAGTAGCAGTTTTGAAGTATATGAGATGTCACAAGATTAGAACATGACCACATATTAGCCGCACCGCTGTATAATTTTGGTAATGTGTAATTACCGTAGTTAAAATCCAGCCGTGGAGTCTGACGCTGGAAAGGCAGCAGTCACGGCAAGCTTACACAATAGACACAATATTTTGCCATGAAATAAAGCCGTTGTGGTAGTCGTCGTGAGGAGGAATTAAACTTGACAGAGGTGTGTTTATCCAGGCGTTGTAGCCCTACTGTATGTACACGCAACAAGGTTAAAAATGCAGTTTTGCCCAATGAAAGCGTCTGCTGCATATACCCAATTGGTACGTTGACCACATACTAATAGGATGTGGAAATGTTACCTTGAAAATTGGTGCTCTTGGAGGAGAAAGTCCGCACCACAATCTTGTCTTGTCAGATTTCCCCCAGCTAAGGTTTCCGACACACACTTCACGCTCCCCCTAATGAGTGGAAAATCATTACCAGGTCCTGCACGACATTAAAGAAGGCCATTTTTTGTGTGCATGTGTGCGTGCCTTTGGTTTCACCGGCTGTCTTTCTTCCAAATGTTAGCAAATCTTTTTCACCTCCAGCACAAACAAACAGTGAAGTATCGCCGATTGCAGCAGACTATCAAAGGCAGCATTTGTTTGCAATAAAACGCTGGTTTGAAATGGCTCCAGTGCAGATTTTTGTGCTCCAGTGCTGGGCCAACACATTTCATGCCACAGAAATCAGAAAAAAAGTGGGGGGCTTCATAGAAACCGTGTAAAAGAATAACTATAACATGATTCAGTGTCGTTTTTAATTGCACGCTTTGCAAAGGCGGAGTTCCTGCCGCTGTCATCTCTTGGGTGACTTGGCCCCCCCATTAGGAGCATATCAAATTTGGGACGCGGTTTCCAGCCTCTGTAACAGATATGGAGAATCGATAAAAGCGTTATAAGGCGGTGACAGAGTGACGCCCCCCCCCCCCATGTCTGCTGCTAGTGTGACAATGGTTCTTGACTATTCTCCCGAGATCTGATGGACGAGTCGCATTATCAGTGGAGCGGCGTGAGAAGTCTTTCGCCGATAATGTGATTTCAATGTAATGCTACCCAAAGTATCCAATTGGCTGCCATTATTTTAACATGGGAACAAGTCAGTTTACTTTGCTGCTGGTTTTATTTGTGAGACATTTAAGAGAAAACTTGTTTTTGGCGCACCTGCACGCTTGAACATTTGACATAGTCATGCTCCAAAACGGCGCCACTGTGCGATGAGTCCCAGTGAGCTCAGACTGAATGGGCACCGGCTTCATTTCGGGCTAAAAATGTGAAATCCATTCCCAGGTGGTGCTTGCGAGCAGGGTGGAATAGTTCATGGTGGATAAAAAACGAGCAGCGGGGTTTGTTCAGGTTCAAGATGCGCTGTGTCTGTTGGCAGCTTGTTGGGCCAACATTGTTTGACGTTCTAGCCCTCGTGCGTTTTTGTGAGCATTTGAGGGCTTTATAGCTCGCTGTGACTCTGCCGCCAATAGGTTCCAGATGCCGCCGGTGTGGGAACCGGGGATTGGAGCGCAAGGGGGAGAGGCGGAGGGGGAAGAAGCATAACCAGGTGTGACCCATTGCAATCTGGGATGTTCTCCATGGATATCCAGACTATTATGCTCTATGCATGTGTGTGTGCTGAAGAAATAATGGGTCATGCAATGTGTTTGCAGTCTGACACTGGACACAGACAGACTCATGGAAAGACACAAAACACTTGTACATTTTTGAGTATTTTTGACCAGGCCTGTGCACAGACACTCTGCCAAGGCACGGAGTTTTGGGTTTGAGGTGCGCTTCTCCGCACATTAGCTGCTGGCATCGTCCAGCTCCAACATATGGCAGCACTCTGAGCCCTCAGGCACAGCATTCGGGGTCTGAGCACAACCTGCCAGTCCCAGAGTGACCTGGGGGTGATAGGGGGAAAATTGCAGTCCCAAACCACCAATGATAAATGTCTACATTTCTTCACATACTTATCTTCAATCCACTGTGTCCCTCCACTGTTTTTCTCAAGAGGCTAGAAACAAAGAAGAAAATGATACAAAAAATAAACTGGATTAATAAACTAGATTACGTTTCATCTGTCAAGTAAAAGTTAAATACTGTTAAATATGCAAATGGAATTACTGAGTACTGCAAAAAGCTTTTTCTGAATGATGACATTGGGCTAGAATGGCTGCAATCATGAACTGTTTTTAATGATTGCAGCTATTTGTCATCAAGGTAAGGAAGAAGAAAATACAGCAAAGGACAACATCTGTATTCGGTAATCGGGTAAGTTAGCTGGAAAAACACAAGGTGGTAAAAGTCTGCTGGGATAGGCTCCAGCATCCCCGTGACCCTAATGAGGATAAGCGGCATAGAAAATGGATGGATGGATGGACAATGTTGTAGATGATGATTGAATTTGATTTCATGCCACAGAAATATGCTGTTCTTGACACCTGTTGTGTTTGACTAAAAGCACTACACATGACCCACGTAACATTACTATTGTTGTTATCCTTCATTCGTTTTCTATGCCGCTTATCCTCATTAGGGTCGCTGGGGTATGCTGGAGCCTATCCCAGCTGACTTTGGGCGAGAGGCGTGGTCACCAGTATATACCATATAGTGTACATATGCTGGTATATATGAGGTCACATACAAACCCAGATCTTCCACATCTCCTGGTTGTGTGGCCAATATCCTAACCACTAGGTCCACCATGGTTATTATTATTAAAATATGTTTCTTATGATTATTGTTGGGCCGCACAGTGGATGAGTGGGTAGCATGTTGGCCTCAAAGTCCGGAGATCAGTGTTTCAATCTCCAGCGGGTATCTCTGTGTGGAGTATTCATGTTCTCCCCGTGCGTGTGTGGGTTTACTCCAGTTTCCTTCCACATTCCAAAAACATGCATGTTAGGTTAATTGGCGACTCTAAATTGTCCACCAGAGTGTGAATGCTTGTTTGTCTTTGTTTGTCTATATGTGTGTACCTTGCCTCTCGCCCAAAGCCAGCTGGGATAGGCTCCAGCATACCCGCCCCCCTAATGAGGATAAGCGGTATAGAAAATGGATGGATGCATGATTATTGTTATTGTAATTATATTATATTATATAAAATAAACAATAATTGATACTTTTATATAACAATATAGTAATTTTATCATGGTATTAACACATTTTGAAATACAAACAGCAAAAATATATTTTTTAAGTGAAGAAACACTACAAATGTGTTGGCATAGATGACCACAATGTATCCCAGTCGATGTTCTGTACTAGTATGTTATACTATATGACAAATATTATATGTCATTGTTCTCTAACAAAAGCATGTATCTCCAGATTTAGGTGACTATGTATCTACAGTATATGCACAGTTCAATTCCAGAAAGAGATGATCGTTCATCTTTGCCCCACATTGAGATCAAAATTACTGTTACAAATACTGTCCATTTCCAAGTAACCCAAATAATATATAATACTATCTGTGGTGCCATGTGAGCTGGGATAGGCTCCAGCATACCCGCTACCCTAAAGAGGATAAGCGGTATAGAAAATGGACGAATGGATGTTCTAGTCCAGTGGTTCCCAAACTTTTTTTGAAGCGCCCCCCTTTGGAGATACCATGATTTTCTGCCCCCACCCCCAAAAAATATGGTAATAATGAAAAGTGTTCGTGGTAGCCCCGCGTCCCACCGTCATAACACTGGGTCCCCCAGTTTAAACATCACTGTTCTAGTCACATGACTTTGAACATAACGACAGTTTATCTGATGAACAACCCGAGGCTTATTTCCTCCCTCCCCTCTCTGTTTGACTTTGCGAGGCCTCCCTTAACCTCCTCAAATGGGCCACCTTTTCCCAATTCCCCTTTTTAGATGGTTTCCACACATGCAGCTGATTCTTGGTGTCCCAATGATAAGAGCGAGACAGGGTGCTAAAAAGGGTCAAACCACATTGGCAACAAGAATATGAAGTAATGCTAATGACCTTAGTTCTTGCGGCCGTGCTTAACATTGAGGAACATTCATCTTGTCCAAAAAAAGAGCAGGAAGAAGCACAGCTTATTTAATCACCTACTTATGTTATTAAAAATACATACATAAATAATAATTTAAAAAATAATAGACAAAATAAAATCATATCTGAATACAGAAATAAAAATGATTAACAATTAATAAAATGCAAATCAATTTAGGATAAATGATATAAGGTTGTCAGCCTTCCTCTCTCTTTCATACACCTGAAAGTAAAAAGCAAAACACATCTTTATCCCCTTAAAAAACCCAAAAAACTACTTTCCTCCTTGAGCCTACTCTACTGATGGAAATTCTCTTCCCTCAATTCTCTTCCGAGTCTCAGCCACATCTCCAGCTAATTTACAAAGATCCCGAATTATTCTCTTATCTGCGCGGCTTTAAAGGTTGTAAGGTTGATTAACAAGGCTCTCCCCGTCCTGTTTATCAGTTCGGGAGCGCGGAAAATAGCCGGCGATAAGTGCACAGGCCATTAAACATTCTATTTCCCCTAATATTTGTCGGCATCCATCTGCTTAACTGATCTGCCTTCACTTTAATTAAAAGGGATTCCCGTCTTGTCGGCGAGGGGGGGTCATTATGTGATGGCGGATGCCAGGAGAGGAGTTTGTGATGAGTTCAGCGTTCCCTCTGTCCCTGGGTTGCCAAAGGGCTTTTTTCATTTCTGCCATCCAGACTCCTCTCGCTCTGTCGGTTAACCCCTTATTTCTCCTTGCACGTCTTTATTTCAGCGCTAGGCAAAAAAATGTGAAATATATATAAATATTTCTTCATTTTGGGCCACTTTCTTGTGCCATTTTCCGCAACAGAAAAAATACTATACCTATATGTTAATTTATCATTATTATTAGTTATTAAAAATAAAATGAATAATCAAATATAAATAATGTTATATAAAATAAATGGATAGATGGAAATTATCGATACAATTATTCATTAATATAACAACATTCCATTCCATTCTATACCATTTTCTTCCGCTTATCCGGATCCGGGTCGCGGGGGCAGCAGTTTCAGTAGGGAAGTCCAGACTTCCCGGTTTCCGGCGACCTCTTCCAGCTCCACCGGGAGGACACCAAGGTGTTCCCAGGCCAGCTGTGAGACATAGTCCTTCCAGCTGTTCTAGGTCTTCCCCGGGGCCTTCTCCCGGCTGGGCATGCCCGAAACACCTCACCAGGGAGCTTCTCACCCTATCTCTTAGGGTGAGTCCAGCCACCCTACGGAGGAAACTCATTTCTGCCGCTATGATATAACAACATAAAATCTCAAAATATATTTAAAAAAATAAAATCATCAATTTACCAGAGTATTAATGCATTTTAGATTTAGGTTTTTCTTTTTTATAAAAGAAAAACTAAATAAAGAATTAGGAAAATAACACCAAAAAATTATAATTATTAGTATTAATATAAAAACAATTAAAATAAAATATCAAAAAGAAATACTAAATTAAAAAATGGGTAAAATAAGAAAAACTAAATTATATATATTAATATTTATTATTTTTTAGAAAGTACAATGAAATAAAATGATAAAAAATATAATGACTATATTTTCAGTAACAATAAATGCAAAAGCGGCTGGGATGAGAATCAGCACCTTCAAATCTGAGTCCATGGCTCTCGCCCGGAAAAGTATGGAGTGCCATGTCCAGGTCGGGGATGAGATCCTGCCTAAGTGGAGGAGTTTAAATACCTCGTGATTCTGTTCACAAGTCATGGAAGGATGGAACATGAGATGGACAGGCGGATTGGTGCAGCGTCTACAGTGATGCGGACTCTGCACCGGTCTGTCGTGGTGAAGAGAGAGCTGAGCCGAAAGGCAAAGCTCTCAATTTACCGGTCGATCTACGTTCCTACCCTCACCTATGGTCATGAGTTTTGGGTAGTGGCCGAATGGACAAGATCACGGGTACAAGCGGCCGAAATGAGTTTCCTCCGCAGGGTGGTTGGGCTCTCCCTTAGAGATATGGTGAGAAGCACTGTCATCTGGGGGAGACTCGGAGTAGAACCGCTGCTTCTCCGCATTGAGAGGAGCCAGAGGAGGTGGCTCGGGCATCTGGTTAGGATGACTCCCGGATGCCTCTCTTGGGAGGTGTTCAGGGCACGGCCTCGGGGAAGACCCCAGGACACGCTTGAGAGACTATGTCTTTCAGCTGGCCTGGGAGTGGCCGGGGAGAGGGATGTCTGGGCATGCCAGCTTAGGCTGCAGCCCCCGCGGCCCGACCTCGGATAAGCGGAAGAAAATGGATGGATGGATAGAATAAATGCAAAAAAGGCCAAAAATCTATTTTGAAAACAAACCACAAATTGCATTGTCATAACCGGCCACATGTATCCTACTGGGGATCCTGCACATTTTTCATTTCTTCCATCTACCCTCCTTTTCTAAGTGCTTGCTACAAACTTTTCCTGGTCACTGGAGTGCGGCTACTCACTTCCAGCTCCTCCAGCCAGCTCCAGCAGGCATGAAGCATCCCGTCTGCTAATGGTTTGATTTGGCCAACACTAGTTGGATCGATGAGGCTGTTTACAGTTTCTCCCTCTCCTCATCCCTTTTTGTCTTTTTTTCTAATTTAGTGTTCCCAAACCATGGACAGCGGCGCGAGGGAGCGTGCTGTGCTTGCATCTTTGCCCTCCTCCCCGCTCTCCATCACTGTCCATTGATGTTCCACCCTCCTTGTCCTCCTCCTCGCTTTCTTTCTTTCTCCACTTCTTCACTGTTGCCCTGGAAGAAGAGCTGCATGCCTCCACACTTCTGGACAAGACTGATGGCTCGTCAATAGCATTACCCAGCATTGCGAGCCTCACTGGTGTAGAACTAAATCAATGAGGTCTAGAATATAAAAAAATAGTTGTTGGTCCACAGTTGGAAAAGAATTCCAGTGAAAATTTTCTAGAAGTTTGCATTTAAGCTTCTTTTTGAACTTTTTCATCATACCCTCTTTCTTCTCTAAAGTCAATGTATAAATAAGCCCAAAATCTGATGTTAACATGAATTTTTAGCTTCTGGCCAAAATGGATACAAAAAATTGGCCAAAACACTGTAAGGTGTTGTGTGTGCAATTATTTTATCAATTTTCTCTTTCTCTTATCCTCGTTAGGGTCACGAGGGAATGCTGGAGCCTATCCCAGCCTCTCTTGGGCGAGAGGTGGTGTACACCCCGGACTGGCCGCCAGCCAATCGCAGAGCACATATAGACAAACATTTACACTCACATTCATACCGATGGACAATTTAGAGTCGCCAATTGACCTAACATGCATGTTTTTGGAATGTGGGAGGACACCGGAGTACCCGGAGAAAACCCACACAAGCATGGGGAGAACATGCAAACTCCACACAGAGATGCCAAGCGACGATCAAACCCTGATTTTCCAGATCTCCTGACTGTGAGGCCAACATGCTACCCACTTGACCACCATGAAAAAGTCAATTTAAGTTTGTAGTGTATTAAGCTATAAAAGAATAAACAAATAAGGGATAACGTGTTAAGCAGAAGTACTGTATGCTAGTCAAACATAACGGACACTAAAATACCAGTGACATGAAGTCAGGGAGACTGGTGAGGCAGAGCCTTGTCATTATGAAAAAAAACCAAATGATTGCACAAAATAAATATTTTGTTCATTGAACTGTATTATAAATGTTTTTTTCTGTATGATTCCAATCGTTTTTTGACACTTTCTTAAGTAAAAATTATAAAACCCTGCTTGCAGTCAGACTGCACTCAGTGAGTCCACTGAACTGAAGTCCACTAAAAATAATAAAACAACCTGCATTGAAACTATGAAGTGTCACAATAACCATAGAGAATTAAGAAAACATACACAATTCTTAAATTCATACGGTATATTTACCATAAAAGTAATGATAATAAAACCTCAAATGGCAAAACAATATATTTCCACCATTTTAAAGGATCCTGGGAAGGTCTATCAAAGGTTTTATGAAGTCCTCAGAGGATCATACTTATACTTATATAGTTAATAATACATTTTGGGGGTTTGATGTTTTTTTTTTTTTTAATTGCATGGCAGGCTGGATCAAATGATCTTGCGGGCTGTGTATGGCACACACCCCATAGTTTGCCAACCGTCAACTACATGAACTATAAAGTGATTACATGTCTGTAGTCTAGCTGTATAAATACATTTGGACATAGAGCTCGTCCGATACAATATCAATGCAATAACAACCACTTCAGACGTCTTACATTCTTTTGACACTCTCTTGTGTCAGTCCCATGTAAACCCACAAAAATCACCTTAACTCTAATGTGCCCTGCAGAGTATGAATACATTTGGCTTTATTATTACTTTTAATTACTATTCACATGAAACGTTTAATATAAATTCCTCAGTTTTCCTTCTATTTTTTCTGCTTTTTACCATTTCATTTCCATCAAGTCCAATCAATTAGTCCTGGATTGACACTGTCAATGCAGCGACTGGATGTTTGCGTTTAAGTGTGTTCATGAAAACCAATGTTACTGTTGCTATTTGTCATTCGAATTTAGTTCACATTTTGAATTTTGCAACAGATTGTGTATAGATTGTGATCACAAGCTGGGTGCTAAATAAAATATGTTATATATACCGTTTTCAGCGCTAATGTTGTCAAGCTGTATTTCACTTTATTCTTGTACGGGTATGTGTACCCCATTTTGGAAACCTAGGGTGTTGCTGAATAATGTTAGTCTACTAGCCACCTATTCAGCCTGTTGTTTTGTGTGCTATTGTACCTGAATAATATGCCTTTCCAGATTAAAAGCTTGTTCTCAGTCTTGAATTTGATGAAATCCATGGGCTATAATTTTGTAGACCAGGCCTCACCAATGGGCGTTTTTTAGGCGCATTTGTCAAATTCGTGCCACGCGCAGCTTGGTGTAAGTACGCCTCCGTCCCTCCTACCGGCGCAAGTGGCAAAGAGGGAGGAGAAAAAGCGGGACTGGTTTTAACACAGCCGGGTCAAATCTTCACCAATCAAATGAGCTCCTCTCCTTACCAAGTTTCTTTAAATATGGATGAAGACAGCGGAAGACGGGCAAACTTCTCCCAGATGGAAAGTGATGTTTTGGTCCGGTAGGTCCAAGCTCGCAATGGCCGAATATAAATATAAAATATTAACAAAAATGATAAAAAAACAAAGCCAATATACATAAATAATTATAGGATAATAATACACAGATGTTTCGCACTGCTATCACTCAAGTGCTCTGTGCTGTTTTTTTTTTTTTCAGGACAGTGGCATGAAAAGTGTACATTAGTTTTGGGGGTAACACCTACAAGGGGGCGGCATCCAGCTGTAGGGAGGCAACATGATCCTGAAATGCGTGCCACATTTGATTAAACTTTGTGTTGGAGCCACGCAGACAGTGCCTAATTCTTGCCAACTTCATAAAGGTCAGCGCATCCCTTATCAAGGTTGAGTGAGAAGGGGGGAAAGAATTTTTCCAGTGCATAAGACCCGCCCTCCTTGCAAGCAAACTCAGAAAGGCCACAAGGTCAGCAATGCAAGGCGGCAGCGAGAGGTCTGGAGATAGCACGCCAAATAGTGCCACTATTTGTGATGGGCTAATCTGAGCCAAGGTAATGGCTGAAATACTAGGAAATCCAAGGAAGTGCTTCCAGACTAAGTCCCTGTCCGGCAGCTATCTAAAAAAATGCTTTTTGTGAAGGCCAAATTTATGGGCCAATTGTGTGAGCCGGCCTGTGGGGTTTTGGTGACGTGTGTGCCATCCATCCATTTTCCTCCGCTTATCCGGGTCCGGGTCGCGGGAGCAGCAGCTTCAGTAGGGAAGTCCAGACTTCCCGGTCCCCAGCGACCTCTTCCAGCTCTATCGGAAGAACACCAAGGCGTTCCCAGGCCAGCTGTGAGACATAGTCCCTCCAGCGTGTCCTAGGTCTTCCCGGGGGCCTTCTCCTGACTGGGCATGGCCGAAACACCTCACCAGGGAGGCGCCCGGGAGCCATCCGGACTAGATGCCCGAGCCACCTCAACTGGCTCCTCTCGATGTGAAGGAGCAGGGGCTCTACTCTGAGCTCCTCCCAGATGGCTGAGCTCCTCACCCTACGTGTGTGCCAGTCAGCCAAATTACCACTACACAGGCTGCGCTTCGCTTTGTAGACCAGGTTTGAGCCGGCGAGCTTTCAGCGCACCTTCGCAAAGCCTTTTTTTTGGAGGAAACTGTCACCAGGCTGAACCAGTCGGAACCTCCCCCTGCTGCGCCGCCGCACCCATCACGGCGCGCCTCGGTCTACCAAATTACCAAATTAACTGCGCACTGTGTTACGCCGGCCTGCACCACGCTGTGCAACCCACAAAATTAAAGCCCACTGTCTACGTTCATTTTTCATAAGTTACTACTAGTGTTAACTTCTTTTTACGCTTGTGTAACAGTTAATATCAAACAATTTTACATCAATTTATCATTCAAGTTTAAGTTTAACTTCTTTTTAAGCTTTTATGACAGTTAAGAATGCTGAAATGTTACTAAAACATGACCTGTAGACATAATAAAGGTTTTATAATGGCCACATTCATTCAATTACCATTACTTTAAAAGGTAAAGTGGTTTTTAAGTCAAAAATATGCTTTCACTGTTGATATTTGCCACCTGTGTGTGTAAAATTGCGTACTCGTCACACTTTCAGTCAACGTCATTTTTAGTTATTCTCTGCCATTCCCTTCTGTTAATGACCGTCTTATTAATTTGCCAACGCCAGCAGCAGCTTCTCCTCAGGCCACTACATCTTTTAATAACTCTTTTAATCTAATCGTGCACTAATTGGTCAAGATAGCCTTTTCCCTAATGATTTTTTATCGCGGGGTAATTAAAAGGCATGGGAAAAACAGAAATGTACTGTCCAAAACATCCTGATTGGCAGAGAAATGGAAATAAGATGCAGTGACATAATGCCAGTGACTGATAAATCTTTAATATAAAAATTGTACAAGAATTCTGATACAAATTACAAGAGGTATTTGGACAAAATATGAATAAAATTCCATTTACATCCCAAAACCCTTATGCATTTTATGCAAAAACAAAACAAAAAACAGACAAATATGATACAGAGGAAAAAAAGCAAAGATATATTTTTTTCCAACCCTCCTGTCTGCAAATGGGCAACACCTTTTTAGGTAACTTGCATTATTATTGAGACTTCTTGATCACCATGTACTGTATTTTGAACCTCTCAGAAAAGTACATATTATACTTTGTTCTTGCAGCCGTGTTACTTTTAAGACTTAAACGCAGGTCCTCAAGTTTCTAGCTACTAAAGTATGATTGGCACAAAACATCAGCAAATATTCATTTACAATTTTAAATTGATTGTTTTTATAAGACCGTTGTGACATTTCACAGGTTCCAGTTCAAATTAAGACGGGGTAAAAAAAAAAAGAAGAAGCATCTATACAAACATACTTGCGTCTTTTAGTGTTCTATGGACGCCCCATCAAGCAGTTCAATCCCATGTGAGCTACAGTGACAGTGATGTAAAAAACAGACAGTGATGACAAGATCAAGTCAGTTAAAGAAAAAACGACGTTCTTCTGCACAATTCAGTCCGGATCGTAAATCCAGGTCAAGCTAAAAATGATTACCAATCAACGGACAGCAGTGTCAAGTTCCACCTATGCAGATTGTTTCATGTGGATCCGTCTTTATGTAAGCCACCTCACAAATACACCGCACCGTGGCACTGCTATTAAACCCCATAAGACAAAATGACGGGCTCTACTAAACACTCCTTGCAACTTTGAGATGTTCAAATCAAATCAACCGACCCTCAGTGCACTGTCAAGTACATCCGTGTAAACTTTGCGCAAGATTGGTTAAAAATATGGCTGCCATTAAGCAAAACGACTTTGCAGAGGCACCTCAGGGAATTGGCAACTAATTGTCTGTAAGTCATTAACCATTTGTCTAATGATTGAAAAACGTCATTCTGTATCTGTATTACATTTAAAGTATGCTAGCATGTCTTCCAAAGCATTTGTTGATACAGTTTGGAAAACATTCCCAAAGTCACATTTGGAGTTTCCGGCAAGACGAATGAAGAAAGGGAGTCAAATGCCCCACCCAGTCCTTTAAATGACTTAAGTATGTGAAGCAAGTGGGTATGAGGTGGGGTAAATACTGTGTACATATCAGCACATAACACTGCATATTCTTCCTTCCGTGTGTAGCACCAGTCAAGTAAGACAAAGAAAAAGATGTTGTATAGTTACACATACTGTAGCATCACTCATACACTAATAAGTCAAACTAAGATGTAACTTGTTTTTCCAACAAAAAGAAAAATAAAGCAAAAATACTGGACTTAATTAACACTACCCACTAATAAATACCCAGTTCCCTTGGCTACTTGGACCACTGGAAACAATTGTACCATAAGACAGTCATGGATGTGTTAGTTGATTTTTTTCACAGATTTGCAAAATTTGCATTTTTAAGACTCAAGTGCATCATATGAATAGTTTGTTTTTTTTAAGTACAACAATCTTGGTCACAGTTTGGGTGGGGGACTATTTTAGGACATGAAGTGCCAATTCTGGTATGGATACGCTGGTGAGGTGTTTTTACGTCTTTGTGGTTCGGTTACACTCCACGCTAAACGCGCCACGGAAGGATAAGGGGATGACAAATTAGTAAGCAAAAATGCCACAGAAGTGCTGTCTCTCCGTTCTGTTCCTCCGTCTGTGGGACAAGGGTGCTCTTTAAAAGTATATTTTACAAGCTTTTGGCGAAATTTAAGCTGGGAAAGATCAAGAATCCAATTTGCGTCAGCTCACATAAAATGTCACAAAAGATGCCCAATTACATCCTTATTTTATGCATATGTTCTTTACTGCACAGCCTTCACAAAAGCTAAGCTAACCACACCAAAGTGCGCGCAAATAATCATTTTTTTTGTTTTTTGTCCGGACCAGAGCATCGAACCACAAATCTGAACGCAGCCTGAAGTCTGAATTATGCTCCATTGCTACAAAGTCCTTTCTGGCTGGACGTGCACCTCCTTTGCGCCAGTGACACACAACGTCCGCAAATATCAACACCTAGTATACAATACGTTTTATGTGGATGTCGCATCAGTTGCTATTGTTCACTACTACGCCGGAAGCTAAATCGATAGTCAGAGAAAAGAATGTTGTGGTTGCCCCAGCTCAGGAAAACACTGGCCCTGGTGTTATGGAGGAGAACTGCACATCAAGCACTCACCTACAACTGGATCGGCATAGTGACTTCACCGCAGCACAGTTCAGCCCTGAGGCAACCCAAATTGATTCAGCTATGCTAAATTTTAGGTATAGGACATATTTTTGAATTCAATTTTTTTGGAACGATTTGGGCACATGCATTACAAAACATATTGAAAAAACTGGCGCCAGTATGTTGAAGTTACATGATCAAACAACACACCTTAACTCACCATTGCAAAGTTCTCACTAGTATTACACATCCCCTTGTATAGATGCAAAGTGCAAAAAACAAAAGCAAATCAATAGAAAACACAGAGAATGATATCAGTGTAGGAGCCTAAAAAGAGCATGCCGGCAACCTCTGAATATCTAACAAAGCATTTCACATGTATTTCTTTTTTTGCCTAGTTTAAAATGTGATAACATGACTCAATCTAGTAAGATGCTACCTCTTTCTTGCCTATAGCTTGGAAGTATTGTACTGGACTGTAACATAAAAACCATAAGAAAAAAAAAATAGAAGCAAACGGACCATCAACACCAAAAACCTCTCGGGACATTATTTACAAATGAAGCTGTCATGCTTTTTTTTCTCCGTAAGGGGTTCATTTAAAAGCTATCATTTCACAAATACAACAAGAATGTTTTTTTTAATCCTCAATACTATCTTGTCTGCAGGCAACGTCACAAATAAGAGGTTCAATAGATTCTTTGGAGAGGAGAGGGTGTATGAAAACAAACAAGTTCGCAAGTCATTCCTTCCAAAGAAGGAGAAGTCAAGGGCTATATTTAGTTTATGGAAGGACTTTTATGGGCAGGGAGGCGGGGCCAAATACAAACAGGAGGAGGAGCTAGAAGAGGGAAGGAGGCAGGGTGAGGAGGAAGCTCAGTCTTCTAGCATGGAGAAGGGCATGTTCTTGTGGAGGTTGGGGTTCTGCGAGTGTCTGTTGCGGCTGCGCACAGAGCTGAACACCATGTTGCACCCTGGGATTTTGCACTTGTGCATCTCGCGCAGGTGCACAGTCTTGTAGTGCACACGCAGCGTCCCCTTGTTGCTGTACATTTTGTGGCAGATGTTGCACAGGATCCCGCTACCGTCGTTGCTCCCCCCGCTGGACGAAAGGTGGAACGGCGATTCCAAGCACTCGACGTGCCCCCCCATCGTTTCTCCAGTCTCTCGCCTCCTCTCGCCATGCGGCCGGGGGCCGTCCTCTCCCTCGCTGTTGCCTTCCTCCTCCTCGTCCTCCATTTCCTCCTCCTCTTCCTCTTCCTCCTCCAGGTCATCCAATAGGATGCCTTCGTCGCTGCCCTCATCTGACTCGCGTGAGGAGTGGATGCTGCCGCTGGACTGGACACTAGACGTTGTGCTCAAGTCCAGAACCACGTAGTCGTCCGGCTGGCCTCGGGAGAAGCCGTTGGTGTGGTGGTTCTTCAGATGTGGGTGGAGAGGGCGCTGGGAGAACTCATTGCCCATGGGAGAATGCGTGTCATGGATCAAACCGGCGGGTCCGAGGCCTCTGAATGCCATGCCGCCCATCGCGCCCAAAGCCATGTGGTGGTGCCCGGCGTAGATCTTTGCCAGTAACTCGGCTCCGAAGTCCTTGGGCAGTGGCGTGAGTTGAGGGTCCAGGACGATGTCGTCTAGCTCTTTGGTCAGCAGTTTGCGGTGCAGGTTAATGTTCGAGCTGTGCCTAATGTGAAGATACAAAAACATACGCATAAATGACAAATCTCCTACTTTAGGCTTGCAATTAAAATCAAATTATCTTAGTTACTCAGTTAGTGGTCTTCTCTCTAATAAACACCATGCATCGATTAATTGCCGGGTGCACCGTCTGCCTGTGTAAATGAAACACCACAGCTCAAATAGATGTTGAGGGCCACTAAGGTGCTGTATTATGTAAAATTATTCAATACATACTAAAAAAATAGCACTATTTAAATAAGTGTAAGGGTAAAAATGTTTAATAAACCAAAATACATAATATAAATACAAGTCATAAGAAATTTTATTAACAATAATTGTTGTTTATTTATTAAATAATAATATTAATAATACATATTAAGAATATAATGACTGCATGAGTAAAATTGGTTTTTTGAATTTCTACATAAAATACATAGGAAAATACAAATTATTTGAATTTATATAAAAATAATTAATTCAATTCATTCATTTTTTTATATATCGACATATAAATATATACATTAACACAAATACACAATACAATGAAAAATATCTTTAGTAAAATGACTGTATGAAGTAAAATTGATCAAAAATAAGGTAATTAAAATAAATAAGAAAATACATTATTATTATTACCAATGACAAGAGGTCAAAGTAGACAAGGTAGAAATGATATTTCACACCAGGAAAAAATAATATGTTCAAACAGTTTCTGTGGTCGCGTAAACAGACACCCCTGGTCACTGTATAAGGAAATAAAGTGTGCGCATTTCTTGTTAGTATCACCCTGTGGCTCTTCTTAGCAAAGTGCAGACAAACACAGAGAGATAGAGCGCCAGAGAGAAAGAGCATGTTTACCGCTGTCAGCATGTCTGCACTGTGAAAGGCCCTCAAATCCAATAGACTGTGACTCAATTAAATACTCCGGCATATTGAATGGGAGTTTATCAATTGATTGGAGCTGTGGTAATGTGATAATGGAGGGGGAACTGGATAGCATATTAGCAGCATTAGCACGCACTCATACGGCAATGCCTTATGGAGGCCTGCACGCTAAATGAGCGTGTGTTGCATGCCGCTCTGGATTTAATTCAATTAAACACTCTTTTCCACTAAACACAAGGTGCAATATAACGTGCTTTAGCTGATGACACAAACAAAAGTCCCATGCGAATGCCAGAGTGGGGATTACGGAGCTTTTCAGTAAGCACACAAAAAGCCATGCCAAAGGGTGCCAGCTAAAATGAGCCTAATTAAAAAACACACACACACAATCCATTGCTTTTTTTTAAACTGTAATTTCACTGTTGTTTTTTATGAGGGGAAACACAAACTTGTCACAACATAAGACAGAAAGAAAACCTCCACCATCTCGCATTAAATCAAATGAAATGCAATCACGCCGTGCCTTTTAAGGTGTGAGGGGTTTTCCATGCAAGAAGGGCACTGTGACATAAAAAAGGGGGAAAAAAAATCATCCTTTTTTGTCAAAAAAAAAAATGGAGTCACAATGGATAAGTAGAGCTTACCAGCAGTGGCAGGGTTGATGCAGTCAAAAAGGGTCCCTTTTCTTTAATTATTTACTTCCCTATCCGACATTGTCCTGCAAGAGGTAGAAATACATTCATTTGAGGAGGGACCCTTTTCCGTCAAGCAGGCAACCAGGAGCCCGTCCACTCGAGCATCGTCAGCATCGAGCGTGGCCAATCGATCGGCTGTGGCTGCCACCGCGTGTGTGTTATTACTGCACGTGTGTGGACTAATATACTGCTTCCATACGGCGGATCAAAAAGACTACATAAATCCTTTTGTTCGATTTGATCCTTTTGATAGTAAAGCCATATGTTTGCTTAGCACCCAAACATGGTGCCATATTTTACATATGTGGATATACAGGCCGATGTGTTCACTTGTAAAGAAAGTGGGACACTACCGCTGATCCCGCTTCTGTCGCCACAATTTTGCCTTGAAGATGGATGCTGTTGTTGATGCTCACGTAGGCGGGCCCTTTTGCAACACCTTTTACTGTTAAAAAATACAAGAACACCTTCACTGCTAATAAGCTCTAAGTAAGCTAAGACCCCTTAAAATACCACACAACATTTTAAGAAACTAAACTAAACATATAGAGATTTGTATAAGCATATGCAGTAATAAATACATTGGGTATAAAGAAATACACATGTTGAGATCATCTAAAACCATGGGTGGGGAACATGCAGCCCGAGGGTCAAATGTGGCCCGCGAGAGTATTTCAAGCTTTGTCATGCAAATCTAAAATAAAGCATCTTAAGACAAAAAACACAAATAAACCGTAAAGCCTTTTTTATTTGATGGCATTTTTAGTGCTGTGCTTATCTAATAGTAGGCAACGTTTCTGCCAATTTTGACTCCTTCTTATTCATGTATTTGTTCAATAGTACTTTCTGTAAACTATGTATTAACTTCACTGTTACCATTGTCTTCTTTTTCCTGTAAAGAAATAAGGGGTAGCATTAAATAAGCTGCGCTCTATGTGGAATTGTGCACGTATAAATGAGATGCACTTTGTTAAACATCTTCAAAACTAAACTAAGCCATACCCATTTAGGAGGGTGTAATATCTGAAATGGCTTCTGATAGGAAAACTTTTCCCCGTGTCTGTTTTAACAATCATTTATTATATTAATTTAACGATCATTTGAACAAAAACAAAAGCACACACACACACACATACACACAAACTGATCATTGTGCATTATCTCCTCATTTATCAGATTTCAGACTTTTCCGCCTACATTTCCCACCCCCTCCGTAGCCCTTAGTATGCTCGCTTTCTTATTCGACTGCCTCTCTCCGCTTTTTTTTTGCACTATGCAGAGGAGGAGCAACCTCGACGTTAATCATCTTTAAGCTCATCTTGAGTGTGTCAGCATCATCTTTGCTTTTTTGGTCTTTCGTGTCATTTGGGGCTGTCTTATGCAGCTTTGTTGTAAGTGGGAGGACACGCGTTTTATTGATATTGATCATCTCTGTCGCTGGATATCACTTCCCCATACAAATGTTGGTTGGAATTATTGTGAGGGAGTGTGGGCGATGGCAACTTCCAAGGGCTTGTACACACATTATTTATTTAAATCTTCACAATACATCACAGGGAATCGGCTTAAGGCGCACCAAAGGCAACACATTTTTCTACTTCTATTTTGTTTTTCTAGTTTTATCATAAATATTCCCTCTATGAGGATCACAGGCTTTATGGAACACGCTAAGACGACATCATAAGAAACAAACAGACTGCGAAGAAGAAGCGGTGCCCGCAAAGGGACCCCCGGAGACGGGGGGTATACGCTAATATAATTAACCTTCACTCTCTGTGCGTCAGCGCCGGCCCTGCTGCAGCAACATGGGACTAACATCGCGCTACAGTAGTATGACGCTACAAAAAAAGGGGCTAAATATAATCGAAATTAAATGAGATGAATAACACTTGTCTCGTTTCTAATGATGATGCTGTTGGTTTGCTGGTAGGTTTTTAAGCAGTTAATTACGGTATTTTTTTAATTCCCTGGAGTATAAGACAAAAGGGGCCGAGATAAACCGCCTTACCTTGATAATAAATCATTACCAGATCATGTACTCACTCAAGGACATGGAAAACAATCTTGAGGCTTTCCTCTTTAGAAACACATCCGACCGATACGTTTAACGGTAATAGTTGAGTTTAATTGGAACATGCTTAACAAAGTTACAATTGTAACCATGCAACAAAACATATCGTATTTAATCTGAGCCCTTACGTCTATAATTGCATGTTTAAAGCACATCCTTCTTTTATAATATCAAACTTGCATATTACATATTTTAAATGGCCTTGTGCTGATAAAATTCAGGACATTTATAGGAATTGCTATGGTGAACCACCACAAACAACTGAAAGCTAATTAGCTGTTATTGCCACACACGTTGGCTGTAAACAAGAACGGAACATGATTTATCTCCATTTCAAGTAATAGTAAGCAATATGTCCAAATGGGGGTGGTATGAAAACAAGTGCATTACATTGCAAGTTTATTGCTGCCATTACACTCAAAACGTGCATTTGCACGCTAGTAAAGGGACAGTATTTCCCTTGGTTTGGTTTTTGTTGGGGATTTGATGACAGAGGAAATAATTGGGCCAAGTTATGAACAAAAAACAGCAATTGTCGAGGCTAGGATTTACACAAGAATGGAAAAAGGATGAGAAGAGTGCAATTCTAGCTGTTTCCTCCCAGGATCATGTCATTTCGGAGACTAAACACTTTTGAAAGCAGCTAAAAGCTAAGACATCCGCATGCATGTTAAGCATACGTTTACTAGGTCGCTAGAATGCCAATTTCAGTGCATCAACAAAGAGTGTTCAAAAGACAAATGTTTCATTTAAAAACAGGTAGGACCACTGGTTGCTGCATTCTGTAGGAAGGGCCACCTACTGGCCTAGCGTGCATAATGCAGTGTTGTCCACGTGAGCAGGAACTGCACCAACTGAAGGTGAAACTTGTCAAAAACACAAATAACTATTTTACACGGTTGTTCCTTGTATGGCATGCTTCTAAGTCTCTGCCATCTTGACGCTAATCCTAACTTTTGATCTCCTCGTTTCGATTATGCATAAAGATTATGCCCCGTTATGCATAAAGATTATGCACCGTTATGCATAAAGAAACATGGCAGTCACCAAAACTAAACACATGTCCCTCCTTGTAAGAGTGGAATGGCTAACACTTAAAACGTCAGACCTATTTTTTATTCCCAAAGACACTTCCTGGTTTGTATTCCGTGCTGTGTGTCTGTGCTAGCCCTAAGGCAGCTCTGCACCTTCAGCATGCATTATTATTGCTTTGCTGGTGCTGCTGCAACACTGTAAACACACTGTATATTCTCCAGGTGGGACCCATACGTGTTAACAAGCCCAAGTGCGCACGAGTACCGAGGCTCACTTTCCCACTTTGACGTGCTAATAAATGCAGCGGTTTTGATTCACAGCTGTCCATGCTAATGTATGCGCCTTTGCCTCGTCTGTGACAAGCCGTAGGTGGAGAGAGAGGGCAGGTAAACAAAACTAGAGGGTTGAGAGCCACTGACTATTGATTGTAGGTGTTTGAGACGCAGCTGACACTAAGTCAGCCTTTTTTTTTAACTTTACATTTTTCATCAACCAACAGATGATGCCAGGTGATGGCCTTTCCTGGTAAATTTAAAACATTTGAATCGTAGACAGTAAATTAATTTACATGCAGTTATTTATCATCTAGAGTTGTGCCAGCATTCTGAATGAACTGAGCCAAAGTTGGCGTATTAGAGTTGGAGCAGAAGCAGAACAGCATCCTGATGTGTACAAAACATTTGTTGTGATCCAACAAGTATTTAATACATGTGATAGTTACACCATCATGCATCTCTAGTTCTCGCAGAGTGTCGCTGTGAACAAGTCACCTTTGCAAGACTCTGTGTAAAAGTGACTTCTTGCCCTACTTACTGCATGACTATTTTGTGTGATCTCTGTGTAAAAGACGCTACCATTTTAGTGGAAAAAAAACAAGAACAATCAAGTAAAGTAAAGTTGTCATAGAGCACTCACCTGTCTCGACTCCGCCGTGAGGGGAAAGCAGCATTGCAACCGGCCACCGTGCACACGTGCATCTCTTTGAGGTGCACGTTCTTGTAGTGAAGTTTCATGCTGTAGGAGCTCTTGAAGCTCTTCTTGCACACGTAGCAGATCTTGGGGTCAGGGCTGGAGCACGGGTCCCCATCCGGCGACTGAGATGTGGGGAACTTGGGAGGGCTGGCGCCGTAGCCCATCGATGAGATGAAGCTTTCATGCAGAGCAGCCATGCTGGCAGCTGCAGCGGCGGCTGCAGCCATACCGCCGTTGTAGAGGCCATACTGGCTCATACAGAACATGTCATAAGTTGGGTCGTTGAGTTCCTCCTTGATCTTAATGGACGTCTGGTGAGGGGATGGTGATAGCTGGCCTTTGCCTTCTAGGTCTTTTCTCAAATGGTTTTCCTCGACACCATCATCATTGTGATCCTTGCCACCTTTAGAATGTTTCTGCTGTTCTTCAACATCCATCATCTCATCCCGGTAGTACATTTTTGAGTCTGAGTTTTCAGACTCGTTCTCAAAGTCTCTTTCGTGGTCTTGGTCCTCAGAGGTGTAGCTGTCCATGCAGCGTAGGTCACTAGAACCTCGAAGTTCACCCCTGCCATCACTACCAGCACCCTCTCGGCATTCATCTTCACTTTGCCTCATCATGCCTCTCAGAGTTATACCAGGACTCATCTCATCCTGGGAAGGGGATTGCTGACCGCTCCCACCGCTGTGGTTTCCTGTGCCACTACCACTGTTGTTGTTGCTGTTGTAGTTTCCGTTCATCTTGATGTTGTTGTGAAGGAGCGACGAGTGGTGATGATGGTGATGATTGTGGTTGATGTGATCGTCATCCTCCTCATCTTTGTCCTCATATTCATCCGCCACGTCAATCACTTCCTTCTCAATCTTCACAGGCATGCTGGATTTACGAGGCTTCTTTTTGGGTGTGGGGTCAGCCCCGACACCGGTGCTGGGCTCGTGATTGCCAGCAGATGTGTTTAAGCTATGCGACATGACTCCCACCTCGGACACATGGACATTATTGTGTGAAGCCACAGCCGCCAGGATCTGCTGTTGCTGGTCCATTAAGGTGGTGCTGTTGGTGGTGGTGGGCAAAATGGGGCTTGTGGGCAGCGAAACAGGCGGACTAACCAGGTCTGCAGGGGACAGTAGTGTACGGTAGAATGGGGGCACAGGTTGGACTGGATGCACTGACTTTAAAGAGGGGAACACCAGTGGGCTCTGCAGGGGTGATTGAAGCATCGGGTCTACTGGTGGAGTGGTGAAGCCCAGAGGTGGCCTGCCAGGACTTGTAAGTGTGAACCCACCATTTTTGGTGCTTGAGATGACAGGTGTACCAGTGTTGGAATTGGCACGAATTAGGTCTTTGTCGCGGTTGTTGCGCAACATGGGCATGTGCAGACGTGGATTGGGGTTGGCGCTGTGGCGATTGCGACTACGCAGGGAACTGAAGACCATGTTGCAGCCCTCGATGGTGCAGCGGTGTTTAATCTTCAAGTGCACTGCGTTGTAGTGTATCTTCAGTGTGCCTTTGTCATAAAAGGTTTTGCCACAAGAGTTGCAGCACACACGGCCTTTGCGAGAGGTGGAGCCCATGCGTCTCATGCGGTGCATTTTGGAGGAAAATGAAGCATGCGTTATGGATTTTGATTGCTCCTCTTTGACAAAGTGATGGTGAACCTGGTGGTCACTCAGGTTGTTGGACTGTTGAGACTGGCTTTGGGACTGCTGTTGCCCCTGCTGCTGTTGTTGCTGAGACTGCTGCTGTTGAGCTTGCTGGAGGGACGGAGATGGAGAAATGGGGGATGCCCGGTTGCTGGGCTCCGTTTTGGGTTCAGTGTTGTTCATGCCACCGAGTGCTCCACGGCTCGGACTTTGGCCCGTACGGAAGGGCGACATGGACACGTCTGACTCACTCGTCTCCACTTGTTCGACTTGGTTGGGCAAGCTGGGCTCCCGTAGCCGTAGGGCAGATTGTTCCATTGGGAGCCCGTTGGGAGGCAAGCCGAGCATGGGGGCAGACACGGGGTTGATGTACTGAAATGGTAAAAGGAAGGCTAGGCTGTTGGGGATATTCTCAAAGTGATGAATGCTAGATGGGCTGCTATTTTCTAAATGTGTAAGTAGTCCCGGGCTGCGTGTTCTGTTGTTGCTCTCAATGAACGTCCTAATGCCGGAGTCTGTCTTGGAGGACGGAACAGTAACTGCCTGACCTTCCTTCTCCTGAATGGCCATCAGCTCCACGATGGATTTGGTCTCGCCAAAGCGCAAGAACTGCTGCAGGGTGATGATCTCCTCTTCTCGGGACATGATGGTCCAGCGGTCCAACACCTTGCCTGCAGCATCCTGCATGCCCCAGAAGAGACACAAGAGGAGACAGAAATACATGCGGTTATTGATTGTGCGTAATATTCCAGTCAAAGAGAAGATGGAGCAGAGTTTAGCGGTACGAACTGAGCCCCAGAGTGACAAGTAACTAGCAGTTTTCTGTCTTTCAGGCATTCATTTATTTCAGAGGTGTGCTTTGCAACACAGCCGATTGCAGGGAATTCAACTTCAGAAGACATGGTCAGTACAATCATGGTGTGGCTCGTCTACTCTTGAATCGCTGCATTCAATAGGGTCAAAACCTGTCAGAACATTACTGTGCAGCCCATGATATTATTTTGCTGGTAAATGCACAATATGTTATTACTGGTAATATACCTCGGTGTGTTGAATTGACAACAAATTTCTCTTACAGCTCAGTGTGGTCTACAAAGACACCCACTGTAACTTTATAGTGTTAGGCCAAGTCACCCCAAAATTCGGTACACACTTTTAAGGCAGCGAGAACCACATTTGTGTAAAGTTTTAGCAAGCTTGGTTAAAAAATATGGCAGCCATCTTCACATGACAATGTGAACTCTAGTCTTGTGCCTTGGGATCAGCACTGTGTGAACCACAAAAAATACATCTTTAGTTGACAGTGGCTTGTTGTACAACGGGACATAAATATTGAATGACAAATGTAGTTAAATTTGACATTTCCAATTGTTGCATTTTTTTCTTTGAAATGCTTGGGCTTGTGTTGCTCCAGTGGGACTCGAGATGATATTCCAGATGGAGACATTAAGTTGGCTTATGTCCTCAGGAGATAACAAGCTACTCCTTGCACACTCTTATTCATTGTCAGGAGATTGCAGAGGAGTCTGAGAAAAGAATGTTGGCAAAGCCATAGCATTACATTTATGGCTGGGTTGCATGTTTAGAGGTAGTGACCCAGTGCTTGTCTGCCTTAGTACTTTTATAACATCAAAAAAAACACAATCATATATCAACTGATTTTTCTGCTTTTTGTGCAAACAACGCAAATGTTTCTTAAAGAGCAGTCACAACTTACATTCAGGGGATATAGCAATCTTTCGACAATTAGTCACATTGCAATGAAAACATTTCATGTGTTCCTAGCTGCTGGCAACTATGAAAGATAAATGGCACCTGTGGCACACCAAAAGCTGGCAAAAAAAAAAAAAAAAACATCACAAAGCACAAAGGGCCTGTAAGGAGAAAACAGGAGATAAATGTTTAAAGAGAGATGGGAGAGACACTGAGAAGGGCAAACGGGGAAAAAAACAGAAAAATAAGTGTGAGGGGTTTCATTTCATGCCCTCAGATATACCACAGAAGTGGGTTCTTCTGAGACCAAACATCAATAGTCACTTGGGTGTTTGTTGTTAAATATACATTAAAAAAACATTTTATACTTTCATTCTGTGTGCACACTGGAGTTTTTTTTGCCTGGAGGTATGACTTTAAATTCTAGCCTGGGCAGTATGATTTCACAGTACAAGGACATCTGGGGCATCAGGGTTTCCATTAGATTTAATTGAAACAAAAAAATAAAAGGCACTAAATCTCTTAAGTTGCTTCTTCAACCATGAGCAGTTGTTTGAAAGTTTGAAGTGAGTTTACATTAAGAGTATGTATGTGACACTTCCTAACTCTATAGCCATTATTGCAGCTTTTTCCGTAGAAAAACTGAGTACTGAGTACATTTTCACTGTCCAAAGAAAGGAAGAAAAGCATGCATATCCACATTTATGCTTATTTTTTTAATCTCAAACACACACACACACACACAGACAATACAGTTATAAAAAATCTAACTACAATTTGGAGTTACATTCTTTTTTCCCCAAAAATATTAAAGACATGAAAAGAAAAATGAAAACAAAAACAAAACAACTTGCAGATTCCTTTTTTGTAATTTCATACTTTTGACACAAAAAGTCTTAAGGTAGACATCTTTTTATTTTATTTGTTTATTTGTATTTTTTTCTGTAAAATTATTTTTAAAAGACACCATTTGGAAATGTGGATAGTTTTTGTGGCGTGAAAAAGTGTCCTGATTTCTTATTTTGGTATGTTTGTCACAGTTAAATGTTTCAGATCCAACACATCAAAATATTAGTCAATGACAACACAACTGAACACAAAATGCAGTTTTTAAATTACACTTTTTAATTACAAAATTTCAAACTTACAGGGCCCTATGTAAAAAAGTATGAAAAAAGTTATTCCCTCCCTCTTAAAACATAAATTAATAAATAAATAAAATGAGATTTATCAGTCTGGAAACGGTAATAGAGCCATTTCTGAAGATTTAGGACTGCAGCAAACCACAGTGCGAACCATTATTCACAAAAGGTGAAAACATGGAACAGTGATAAACCTTCCCAAGAGTGGCCACCCAACCAAAATTTCCCCAAGAGCACAGCAAGGACTCACCCAAGAGATCACAAAAGACCCCAAAGCAACATCTACAGAACTGCAGGCCTCACTTGCCTCAGTTAAGATCAATATTTGTGACTCTACCGTAAGAAAGACATTGGACAAAAACAGCCTGTTCCAAGAAGAACACCACTGCTGAGCAAAAAGAACATTAAGGCTCGTTAAGTTTTTCCAGAAAACATCTTGATGATCCCCAAGATTTTTTGGGAAAATACTCTGTGGTCTGATGAGACAAAAGTTGAACTTTTTGGAAGGTGTGTGTCCCATTTGTGGAAAAGTAAAGCCACGTTTTAGAAAAGAACATCATACCAACAGTAAAACGTAGTGGTGGTAGTGTGATAGTCTGGGACTGTTTTGCTGCCTCAGGACCTGGAAGACTTGACCGTGAATGCTGCTGTCTACCAAACAATCCTGAAGCGTAATGTCCGGCCATCTGTTTGTGACCTCAAGGTGTAGGTTTTGATTTTTTTCTCCCTCAATAATAAAAAGTTTCATTTTAAACCTGCATTTTGTGTTCAGTTGTGTTGTCACTAATATTTTAATCTTTGATTTAAATAGAATCTTTTATATCTGAAACATTAAAGTGTAACAAACATGCAAAAAAAATAAATCCCAGCACTGAATGTAGAATTAGTATATGATTTAATAAGTATATAATTAGATTAATATATTATTATAGTATAATATTATATATATCACAATATATATTATTCTAAAATTATGATAAATTAGTTATTATTTCTTATAATACATCATAATATAAATTAACAATTATACTAAATTATAATATTATATAATATTATACCATTGTAACATTATAATTTCTAAAATATACAACTGTAATGAATTATTTCAATTATTTAATTAAAGAAGTCAAAATGTACCTCTCTGTGTATTATAATTTTTTTTTCAAAATGTTTGCCTCGCCAAAACGGTGCTTTTGAAGTAGTGGGGTGGGCTTCCCTGGGGGCATGAGAGGCAGGGAGTACTTCCTATGTTAGTGCAGACCTATCTTTATCTACCTTTATCATGCTCCACAAGCAGTTTGACTCTTGAATACGCTTGTATATAGTATTTGAAATTTGAAACCACGCACACTCCCTGTGCGGGGTAAAAACATTTCTAAAAACTAGAACTATTACAATTAAACTAAAAAACACACAATTATGATTTTTTTTCTCTCCCTTTTTTATGTGTTAAAATCACACAATTTTGGATACACTAAATATGGGAATGGAGATATAGTACATGCTCTTCATTGCACTGTGGCTACTGTGGGATGCTAGATACTTGTAATCCACGAAATGTTGTATTATTACTGTGCAACTTTGGGGAAATAGGTGCAACAAGCTCCTACAAGCAATGCACTTGGATTGAAACATCACATCTCAAAACCTCATATTATGGTGTTCTGTGGTAAAAAGTATGCTGACACACTTTGACAAATCCGGGTCTGAGTACATTAAGTCAACACCACTTCCCTGCATTAGCTTTGCAATGCTGCTGGCCAAACAAATATGCCATTAGAAGCACTTTTTTACAAGTAGGCACTCATCTCCCAATTAGCTTAATGTGGCCCTTTTCTTTTCCAGGCATGCCCCACCTCTTCTTGTACGCTCCCACCAGTAAAATCTCATCAACCCTGCACCCTTCCCCCACGTCCCCTAGTGTTATGACATATTAGTCTGTCTTTATGCATCCCTGAGTCCTTTTGAACAATGCGGCTAAACCTCTGTTTGCCAGGTTAATGAGTATTAGCAAATAATTACGGCGGCGGAAACAACGGGGGGTGTAGCTGCTTTATCCACTGCTGTTCAGTTTAGTTTTCACGTCTATTAGAATTAATCTGTACGGCTGTACTTATTAATCTCTCTCGGCTGCTGCAAAGCATTTGTAATTCATGGCGGTCTCCATTATGCTGCTGAAAGCTGTTTAGTGGCTTTGAATAAAGGAGGGGGTTGCATGTATTCACCTTGCAAATTGCTGACGACAAGGATGAGCAAATGATGGCCTTGTCATGGGCAGGGGCACAACTGTCAGTTCAAACAAATCAGCCACTTGTGCAATTAGCCATTGAGCTGTATTAAGATCCTCCGTGTGCGCCAATGTTAGGTTGCAAAGTGTGAAGGGATTAACAACATTAACATGCGTACGTCATTAGTAATTAGTCATCGTTTGCCGCAATCGTGTACAAGCCACGGAGAGCCCACAAGCACAAGAAATGTACTTGTGCATAGGGTAGCTTGGGCACGCGCCATTGTTCTCCTTTTTACCATATAATAGCATCACTATGTAAGCTCACAACTCCTATGTTTGTCGCTGACTGACAAGTTATTTTAAGAATTGTAGCAAAGTCTGCATTTTTTGTCAAAAAGGGAGATTCTCATAAACAGGCTGTATGGACATTGCAATGAATTTCATTAATATTTCACTTTTGTATGATAAAGGTCCTCTAAAACTTTTGAAGGTTCCCAGTGCTTAGACTTCTGGGAGAACTACATTTTTAATCACATTTGCAAAAATGTAATAATTAGTTCTAACATAATCTTGCAAACAGACCAGCTAAAACAGATTAAAACAATACCTATTTTGTTTATTGCACCAAAATATGACTGAATGCACGCAAACAAAAACCTGCCAACAATGTTTGTGGACAATCCGGCATTAGTGACAAAAAGAAAAGTAAAGTTTTCAAAGTTTTTCCTTGTAATGTCAGACAGCTGTAAAACATACATTACTGCAATAAATTACCTACTTTCTGCACACCTTGGTTAAGCTTGCATGCCCGAAACCAGATGTTGACTGACATTATTGACTGGTGTATAATTTCGTGTCGGTGTACAAAACTGATTTTTGGATGCCAAGCGCATACACAAAGAAGATGCAGCAAAGCGTCAAGCACGCAAGGTAGGTGCAGAAGCTGCTGGGTCAGAAGCATCTGATGTGCAGCACTTAAGTGAGCTACTTAACATGATCACACAGTGAAAATTTTAACCTCTCTGATTCTTACAAATGTCCTCCACCCTCGTCTGGACACAGCTACTGATTTCCCAACGGTCCATCACAGGAGAAAAAAGTAGAGCTAGTGGCTTGCTCATAACCTTTGACCCACAACCAGGGAGCCAATGGGGGAACAGTGCGCGTCTTGGGAGCTCTTGGCCTCTGATGTGATGGCTCCAGGCAGTGAGCTTTGTGTGAACCATCCCCCCTGGGCACCTCTCTCGCCACTAGATCCTCTACATTATTCATACAGCCCCGAGATAGGGGGGAGAGGGAGACAGGAATATGGAAAGAGGGAAGAGGCAAGGTTCAGGACCTTCTCAGATCACAAGGAACTTCTGCTTAACCTTCCTTGAAGTGACGAACACAGGGATACAGCAGTTGTTTTTTTTCTTCTTTTAAGGAACTAGATCTGAGAGAAGGGCTTGGAAATCAATGTGGCCTCCCTTGAGGCTCGATGGAGATCGCATCCACTGCAAGGTGATTGGTGAATCAATGCGGTTCCCATGCTTCACTTTGCCATTGTAAGAAGCCTCGTCGTCCCTCACATGGTTTTGTGTGATCAGTCAAACTGGGCTTGGTGCTGCTGTGAAGCTATCGTCACTGTCCAATGATAACTTATGAAAGTTTTATGTTCTCGAGTTGAGGCTGTGGAGCGAACTAGAAATGCAACAGTATGCAATTTATCGATAAACCTTTGAGGCAGTTAGCATATTGGAAATTATTAGCCAACGATACCAGGTCATTTATTTTGGACAAAACATGGCGGAAGCCAATTTATTTGACAACTGAGATATTTTTGAACTATAATCTAATGGAAAGGTTGCTAAGCATGGTATCCATCCATCCATCCATTTTCCTCCGCTTATCCGGGTCCGGGTCGCGGGGGCAGCAGCTTCAGTAGGAAAGTCCAGACTTCCCGGTCCCCACGACCTTTTCCAGCTCCATCGGGAGGACACCAAGGCGTTCCCAGGCCAGCTGTGAGACATAGTCCCTCCAGCGTGTCCGGGTCTTCCCGGGGGCCTTCTCCCGACTGGGCATGCCCGAAACACCTCACCAGGGAGGCGCCCGGGAAGCATCCGGACTAGATGCCCGAGCCACCTCAACTGGCTCCTCTCGATGTGAAGGAGCAGCGGCTCTACTCTGAGCTCCTCCCGGATGGCCGAGCTCCTCACCCTAACTAAGCGTGGTATGGTTGCTATAAATGTTTACACTGTTTTGTACCAAGCCAAACAATCAAAACGGACTTTTAAATCATGTTCTAAGTGTAAAATGTGTCTCCAGAGTCTGTTTATGAGCACCAAATGTGAGACAAATTCATCATCTCCAGCACCTGTTTGCTCCACTTTTGAGAGAAGAGGAGCTCAAATTTCACGTCGCGTTTTTTCGCAAAATCCTTCCTCACGGACATAATTACCAACGCCCCTAGCTAGATGAGCCTGCCCCATGTATATACTGTATGCCCCCTACTTCACAGAGGAAAGCTCTGAAAAGAAAGAAAAAAAAAAACAGGCTTCGCTGCGCATCTTAAAATAAAACCTGGATCCCTTCCTGTCATGATGATGTCATGTAAGCACTGAAATTAACATAGTTATACTAGTCTTTAAAGTAAGGTGCATTGGTACATTGGTAAACTGAACTGTACAGCTTGGTGGAAACATGGCTAAAAAGTGAAAGCACGTCAGTGTGAAGAAGAAGCTTGGCCTCCGTTTGACTGTTTATGGAGGCCAACCGGCAAGCCTTGCTGTTCTTCCTGATTGAACTCATGGCTATGGTTAAAAAAAGCACGGCTTGTGTGTTAGTTGTTAAGGTGATAAGGGTACACCAATCGACTGGAAGAAGATTTATAGTCAAGTTGTGAAGGTGGTGGTGCGAGGGGTGGGGGGGGTGTCACGGTCTATCCTTTCCGATTATCCTGGTGGCCTAAGGTAAACTTTCTCCCTGGGTTTCCTCCCACTGAACTGCCTTTTTTCATTATCTGTACCAGAGTAAACCTGTCATTCTTGGAAAAAATATAAAAATTCCCAAAGCTTTGATTCATTTGACCCCTTCGACCAGCAGAACCATTATGCTCCCATGTTCTAAAGCCATCCCTCGCCATCTTTTAAAAGTGGAAAGGACAGTCGTTTGGACACAGCCCAGTAGAGATGCAGTTGGACAGCACATGGAAATCATTTAAGGCCCGGTGTTGCAGCACCGAACAATACTTCAGAGTTCAGAACCCAATCGACTTACTTGCAGCGCTTCCAATCGAAGTCTCTTCTGAACTTGGGGTGAGGTTACCATGTTCCTAATCTTTTTATTTTTTGTTTAAAGTGGACCTAAAGCTGAGCCAGGGGGAATGCCTGAGAGAAGGTGGAATGATGGGTGCGCCTGATGGTTCCCATTAATTGAGAATTATTCGTGTGATGTGGCGAGTTCTGGAAGCAGCAGCCTTGTCTGTCGTGGGGGCCTGCAAGACAGATGTGGGAGCCCGCTGCGCTCCCCCCACTGCCCACCTCAGGCTGGATAGAGAGCAACGAGGCGGCTAAAGAATGGTCTGTGGTTGTTGACAACCTGCTTCCCCCACCCTTCTCCTTCTTGTATCGTATCTTCTTTGCCCTTTGCAGGAGACAGAAAAGCTTTTTTAACGTTGTATGTTAATTTCAAAATATTCATTCTGCAAAACTCTTACAACAAGCATTTTAAAGTACCGTTCCTAACCAGTCCCAAACACTACTTCCATGTGACAATGGGGGGAATAGATTTGGACACACCCCTGCATGGACAGCACGCAAGAGGAATAAGAGAATAAGCTAATGGACTCTTTACTTAATGTGATCAGAGCCGTTATTGACATGCTGCCAGGGAGGTGCAGGACCATTAACTAGAGTCTCTACTCTCACTAGTATGTACTCCACAACACGACCGGCACACTAGGGGCTGGGGATGCCCCCAAAGGAGCCTGTGTCTGTCATGTTAATGATACAGAATGTTGGGGCAAATTGCCTATAGAGTTAAAGGTATCACCAAATGCTTAGAGACTCATTGTTCTGAATTCATTCACTTTATTAATGCATTTGATTTGACTTAGGTGTCTTTTAACCAGACTATACACATAAATACATGATGTCACACACCTCATGGTAAGTTTGTAGCCAATCAGCAAAGAAAATAAATACAATAATAATAAAAAACATAAAGTGTAATTTAAAAAATGTGTATATTGAAGTAGTACATTGTTTATATTAGTACGATATTTTATGTTTTATTATGTCATTATTTTCTCCTCTAATTTAACATGTACAGTAATTTGTGTAAATGTGTCATTATTGGCAGTGGGCATATACTGTAGTTTGTACACATACAGAACGTAGGTATACTCAATAGTTATAGCTTTTAAATTAAACAAAAATAAATTTGTAATTTTGTAATGTATTGACATACATTAATATACTATTCCACAAAATATGCAAGGTTAAATGTTTTTATATTTATGTCATTAAAAACTACTTTATGAAAAGGCAAACTCCTAAAAATGTCATCTTGTAAAAACATTTGACATATTTTTCTAGTACATTGCGGTACAATGCACATTTGCATAATTCGTTTTTTTTTAGAAGGTGCCCATGGTTCCAGTTATTAATATTATATAAGAATGTATTTATTACATTTTTTGATAACTGACAAACCACTTTTGCCACATGTATAAAATAAAAGCAAATTTGCATTTTTTTTCCACCATTATTGTCACGTAGAGATGTTGTTAATGGCATAAAAAGGTCCCAAATTATCAACTTTGCCAGCTACCTATTTCTAAATAGCCACGCTGGGATTGCAGTCTGGCATGCAGCTTGGCTCATCCATTAGGGGAAGGCAAAGGGAGGGAGGGTTCTTACCACTGAGACTGTGCCGTAATTTACACCGTGCTCCAGAACACATCTTCCCCTGTGGCCTGCAGGCTCGTACGGGCGAGAGGATGTTCTTGTTTATGTGCGCACGCGAGCATGCGGCTACGACAGGAAGTGGCGCCCAAGTCCTGCACGTTGGAAGGCCTGTCCCGTGTCATGTGTTCCGACATGGAGATTACTCGCTGAGAAAATAAACAGCGTTGCCATTGTGTAGTAACGTATACAGCGAGAAATGCTCTAGACCATCAAAATGTACAGAATGAAGATTTGGACACATGACAGCAGCAGGAGTCGGTAATGTAACCCGTGAGTTAATTGTTATCAAAGCAGAGGATGTTGGTGAGAATGGTTGGACAACGGGGGTCATCCGAGACCACAGAGCGCCTTCAGCAGATGTTTGATCCATCTGCGGCACATCTGGACCTCAGCACACTCAATCTATTTCACTCCACTTCTCCTTTTTAGATTTTCATTGTTCCTCACGGTCCACTAAACTCAGCATCCCCCCCTCCTCAAATATTCATCCATCATCATTCATTTGAAGAAGAATTTGGACATATAGTGTACGTTTGCTTTGCACATGATTTGAACCACCAAATGTCTGTTTTATCTTCTCAGCAGGTTTTTCAAGTTCCGTATCGCCGTGGCACGTCTGGTGGGGGCAGGGGTTTACTCGTATGTTTGGAATAGTCAATTAGAATGGTTTGCTCTGCTGGTATGGTTCGTTTGGTCAGTTGTGAACACATTATCTGAACCCTCGTGTGCACCGAACAAGTGGACACAGACCACTTCAGGGTTGGGTCTCGGTTGGTGCTGTCCGAGTCACTTGAGCTGAAATGTGAACGCGACACGAAGCAAAGACACGTTGAAATGGCAGTAAAAAGCATACAGAAATGACTATGTAAGCAATAATGCCTTGGAAGTGCTGCCTCTCTGCTCTGTTCTCCCCTTCTGTGTGTGACATCATCACGCTTTAAAACTAAATTTTAGAAGCTTTAGGTAAATATAGCAGAATATACTGTAAAACTAACCTACATATTGAATGGAGCAGGGGGCATTTTGGCCTGGAACGAGTTGGGTTCCGTCACATATGATGTCTGCATACACCAAAGTGTGCACTAAATCTTTCGGCAACAAGAGCGGCCTAAAAAGTCAACGCTATCATTCTCATTACAGTGAGCCTTCAGAGAATCACTTGGTGGTTAACAGCTTCATTGTTTCCCTTTTTAATAGTTGCAAACAGTGACGGGCGTGTGCGAACGTGACGAGAGGACTGTCCACTCCCTTCGCGCAATTTCCTTCAATAAACGTCAACTTCTTGACCTGGTGGCGGCTTGCCAGCAGGCTCGGGGTGGCTTCTGTCACCTCACACAATGTCTGGGCCCGGCCTCTGTGACACAGGGCTGGTGGTGGGAAGTTGCGCAAATGGCCGCTGTTGTTTGTTCAGAGAGGGGCCTCAGAGCCACCTGGAGGCTCGCTTCCAAGATCAGCACAGCAGAACACGACCTACTATGTGTGTTTGACGGTCTCTAACAATGGAGTTTGTGTTCAAGTTGTCTTAAAAGGGCTGCTCTGGCTTGCCTTTTTCCGCCATCTTTCAGTCATTGTTGTTGTAGTCGTTGGGCAAGCTACCTGTCAAGTCATTATGAGTAGCACATTTTGGGGGGCTTGTGACTTTTTGAACAAGAGAGTGTGAAAACGCTTTATCTTGCGTTCTTAAACTACTATGCAGTCATTGGTCAGTCTACCTGTCAGTCAGGCTTCACTACACATCTTAAGCATAGGCTAGATTCTGAGCAACACCATCTCAGTAGCCTATTGTAATACATATGGTTTAAAAATAACATCAAAGGAGCCCTTTAAGTCATATGCAATGTGTTGTTTTGACATTATTGTTAAAGGCCATCAATGTAAAACAGACAAACCCTCCCAAGCCAAAAAACAACACATGTGAATCATATTGTGGATGCACTTGTGCTCGAAGGCGACTCTCTAGACACGTCCTGCGTCTTTCAGCCGGGGTGTGTGTAACACTATCTCTCAGTGTTTGTATCTGGCTGGCAGCGCTGTGCAGTGTATTGCTATTGATCCTGGTAGCCTTGTGGTCTTCAGGGTTCCTGTCAGCCATCGAAACGAAAAAGGGATGGAGGGAGGGAGTAAGAAGCGGCATCCATACCCCTGCATTCCCTTTTGTGTAGCAATACAAGCTAAACAGCCATCACAGAAACTCAATACAAGGTCGGGTGCAGACCAGTACCACTATAGCCTGACTACAACGTCCCGTGAGGCTTTGGAGTCAATTTAGCGTCGGTGTAGCATCTCACCTTGAGGACCTGTTGCCAGCCTAATATGTCACGCTAATATGTCTCCTCCGTATCATCTACAAGACTGGGAGAGCATCCTGGATGCAATAAGTATGGATTTGCTAATGTCTGCATCTTGTTAGAATGGAGGGCCCGTGATGGTAATCGCCTCTAACAGGGTGTCTGGCTGTGGCTTAGAGGTGCGATGGGGTGAGGCTGGGGGCTTCTGGGAATTCTAAGCAGCTCTGGGAAATTGTGCTAAGGGAAAAAGTGAAGAGATAACATTGAGTGGTTAGAAGAGTTAGTCTGCTTTTTGTCTATCGATCAAGCTGTAGGCATGCTGAGAGGTGTGCTGGTAAATGGTCTTACAAGGCCTCATACCTGGTCTGTTATACATTTTACGCACTGACTAATTCATTTGTGTTCTGACACCATAGCTTGTGCTCCGTGTCAAACTCAACGCCTGACACCTGGTTGAGGAGGAACAACTCAAGGGGAAGCAACAACTCTCAGGAAACAAAGACTTGTGCAGGTAAAATTGGGGGGCGTAATAACAATACAGTGGAAGCTATGCATTCCAACACACCTGAGGTTGTACGCTGTGGAACATTTTCTGGAAAATATAGAATATTATAGGCTTCTACTGTCGTTGCATTGTTTTAGGCAACAAACTAGTGGTGGTGCTCTTACACAGCAGCGGATATTTATAACATACAAAAAAAACAGCCCGTGGTTCAGGCAAATAAAAGTACTTGCAAAAATAAACAATACTTTTAAAAACATAACAAAAAACGGCATTAAAAGTTGCACAAAAAATGTGCTCAGCCTATCACTGGCACGTTTTGCTTTGACTATGACTTTTTTACGACACTTTTTCCAACTTCAGCAAGAAACAAACTCTGAAAACTTATATGACTCAAAGGTCACATTATGAACACAAAGTTAGTGTACATATTTTTGACTTATATTATTAGTGGTGGTTAATGACTTGCGTGTCAGTTCAAAATCCTAAAAATTCTAATCAACTTGACATTTATTATTAAAGTATATATAAAAAAGTACTATAATGTTTGCGTTGTTGTTTTCTATAATATTGAATGAATAAATATTAACAGTGGTTAACTTATTGTTACACTTGTATGGCTGGCGTTGTTCAAAACTTTAATCACCACCATATTTGTCACTAAAGTAGACTATATTTTTGGTGTTTTTTGGATATGCGTAAAAAAATGGTTAACAATGGTTAACTTGTATAACAATCATTAGACTGTTTAATTATACGTTGTTGTTTTTTAAAATTAGTTAATGAATGTATATTGACAGTGGATAACTTATTTTTACACTTGCAATCCTAAAACCTAATATCAACAATGCATTCTTCATTGGACTTATATATATTTTTATTATTAATCAAATAAATATTGACAGTGACTATGTGTTTGAAATATTGGAAGCATTTGAATCACTTTCACATTTGCTATTAAAATTAAAACAGTTTCATATTTTTCCATTTTTATTATTGATTGTATAATTAATAACTGCTGTTAACTTGTTAACGGGTTGACAATTTGAATCACCAATGCATTTGTCATGTAATATAAAGACTGACAACACTTTTATGACAGTTACGACGCTATAATGGTACTTCAAATTTCACAATGATAGTTTATTAATGTCAAAAGTTGACATTGGAACTGACTGTTGCTATTTTATATACTAATAACAACAATACTAACTATAACACGAGTATCACCTATTTCACTACGTGTGGAGGTTCCTGTATCACAAGTTTGTAGTGTAGCCAACAAAGACCGTGGTGTCTTATGAACATGCAAAGGCCATGCTTGCCACTGGCCATCCCTGCAGGCAGACGTGTGGAGTATGTGTGTGTTTCAGAAAGAAGGCCAGCATGCACCTTTTTCAGTGTTGCTTTGATGGCTGTGCGTATGTGTGTGTGCGCGTGTGTGTGTGTGTGTGTGTGTGTGTGAGAGAGAGGTGAGTGAAACAGCAGAGGGACTGTGTAATCCTCTGACATGCCTGTGGAAAAACACAAGGATTCCTCTGACAGTGGCTCAACTACAGGCCCCAGCGGCCAGTTTGTGCGTCCACAGGTCCACGCGGCGCACGCACACACACACACACACACACACACACACACACAGACAGACACGCACAGTCTGCACTATTGCGACCTGGCTTAAGTTTACATTCATGTATTTGCAGCAGGTACAAAGCCTAGCAAATATGCAGTGCTGTGTTTTGAACAGTTGTGATTTACACTTGGCACACAAGCGCAGGGACCTATGAAATCATTATTTCCCAAATTCCGTTTTTCATTTTTTTTTTAGAATTCAGGTTTTGTTTTTGTTTTTTACATTTTACACTTTTACACACTTTTTTTTTTTTAACCAACATAGAGTGCTTGTGAATAAGGAAGACGTAGTCATCGATGCAATTTCAACATCATGTGTAAGATATTTTTTTATGACACACTTATTTTGCTTACACAGTTAGACGACATGGTGCAAACAGAGCTCTTATTTTGAAGGTGTGTCCTGTGTGTCTGTTGACAAATGTCTGTGGAATGTCTATGACCAGCTGGCTGCAAGAATAAACGTGTTTATTGTCTTCTTTCACTCAGAACCTGCACGTTGTCATCGGGCATGGTAAAGCGCTCTTTACATTGAAGCAGTAAAACACAACGCGGTGAAAATATACTCATCCGGCCCGAGTCGCATGCTAAACTCCACCAATTTTCTCTGTTGTTTATTGCCATTTCAACATTTCATGATTGATCCGTGCAGTGGGGAAATAATTCCTCACACAAACTTTTCTTCTCCTCACAGTGACAGAATTTCATTCAGGTTGTGTCAGTTTCTGCAAACATTCCATTCCCTTTTTATTGGCCAATTCTGCGATCTGTGCGCAATTCTGGTAATGCAAAAATCATAGGGCCCTACAAGTGTAAAAAGAAGCTAACCTAGTTTGTATATGTAAATTCAAACACTCAGTCTTAACTTTAGTCACAAAGGCAAAATGTAAAGACCATTGTAATTGTGGATGAGGTGCCTCAATGATTAGCATTCTTAATTGGCATACAAGTGTAAAAAGAAGTTAACCTTTTATTAACATGTAAAAACAATAAACATGATCTTAACTTCAGTGACAAGGACATATTTCAATGGTGATTCACGTGCGTCTCAATTATTCTTAACATTCATAACTGTCGCATGGGTGTGGAAAGAAGTTAAGCAGTGTAAAGCCTCAGGGCTGATTTACTACGGAGGTTGCGCTGTACATGAGGCAATGTGATGCTGTTTGCAGCGTGATGACAGGCAGACTCCTGGTTCGGTCCTTTTCTGTATTTTGCATAATTGCACCTTATATTTCATTTTCATGGCAAGGCATGTCTGCTGATCATTACCTTCTTGGCAGCATTAGCCACTCGCCGCCACATGTTTTGCGAGGTAGCAACACAATTGCGTATACAATATGCATGTGGAAACTTCTAGATGGATAATGAAAGTGACATTAGGCCTATGAACTAGCCGCCCGAGCTAATGTTGACTCTCACACAATAGTAGACATTTCACCTTCTTATTGTCTAATCACCCATTTGACTGCCTCTATAGTCGGCCCCTCTTAACCTTGAGATACTCGCTAATGGCCCTCACAATGGAATTATTTACTAGACATGGCAGGGGGGGCAAATGGGTCAAATTGTGTGTGTGTGTGTGTGTGAGGGGAGTGATGGACTCATTGAAGCACGTAGAGAGTGACTAGAAGAGGAGTGAGTGGCGCTTGCTAAAGTGAAAAATCATGCCACAGTGCAGAAGGGCCCCCGACTTGTGTCCGCCGGGACAAGTGACTACATCCACGCTGGCACTCAAGTGCTCTTAAATACTCCCGCTTATGTTCACCATCAACCAACACCCCCCAACCCCCCAACCCACCCCCGCAACTGCCTGCCTGCTTGCCTGCACCCATCTGCAGCCACCCGCTTCCCAGAGTGCTTGCTCATTCCCTGTCCAGGTATAAATGGCAGTTTGTTGTACACCTCCCACAACATGTTTGCATCTGCAAGGCCTTGTTCCTGACAGCATGTAAAATATCTATATATAAAAGATATCGGCATAAAAATGTAATAACAGTAGCTATTGAGACTGCAGTACATCCAGAACACCGCCGCCAGGATCCTGATGACGATCCGCAAGTATGATCACATTGCTCCCGTTCTGAAATCTCTTCACTGGCTTCCCATCCTACCTAGAATAGGTCTCACTCCTCACCCATCCATGAATTTACGGACATGTCCCCCATTACCTTTAACAGCTCCTTACCCCCCAGACTTCCTTACGCACCCTCCGGTCCACAACTAAACACACCCTTCAAACCCCCAGAAGCAAGCTCCGCACCACGTGTGATCGGGCCTTCTTCTCTCCGGCTCCAAGGCTGTGGAACGCCCTACCTGACCACCTAAGAACTCTACAGACTGAAGAGGTTTTTAAATGAGACCTAAAAACCCAACCTCTAAAAAAATGTTTTAAATAATGTGTCTAGTGTCTAGTTTTAAAAATATTTGTAATTATTCTCATGCTTTGTTTTTAAACCTCATTCTGTCACTTTGTAACACGTAGAGATTGCTAAAATGAGAAGTGCAATATTCATAAAATTATATTACAAAATATTATTAATATAAAAAGTTATACAATATAGTAATATCGATATCTGGTCTTTTTTTAAACCTAATGAATCAAGAAAACTGATTTAAAAAAATTCTGTATATATGCCTATGGGCTCCTGTATTTTCCGGCTTGCAACCGATGACCTCATCAAACCGGGTCTGTAGGAGTATAATGTCACAGCATTCACGGCAAAGGCACAGCCACAGCCAACAACAGTACCTGGTAGTACCTACTTCATCACTAATAAAGGCATTATATTTTATAATAATAACCTATTAGTCACTTCTGCTCTGTTGCTGGGTAGCAATGGAAACAGCAGTTCAGAACATTTTCAGTTAAAATATGAAGGAATCTGACTTCAAAACTTGAAATGCTCGTCTCATCTAAACCTTAATTGTGTTGTTTTGACACAAACATGCATGCAAAATCCAAGATGATGTCTGCTTTTACGCCAAAAGGAATCAACAGCAAGGTGTCACCTGCTGGGTCTTTTAACTCTGCACTTGCCAACACGCTTGTTGCAAAGATGAAACACAATAGCAGATTATTCATTCTCTCACCTCGGGCTATTCAGCAGCCTTTCTGTGCGTGCGTGTGTTTATATAGAGGTCTTGCATTGTAGACATACCCCCCTTTCCTCCACTCCCCCTTCTAATTAGCACCAGGGAGTCTTGGGGGCAATCAAGAGGTGAGGTTAATGAGAGGGGGAGTGAACACTACCCTACGTCCTTTCCTTATCACACTGCTGTCACCCTGAAGGGCCCTCGGTCTCAGTGCACTGATGTTTGTGACACATCACACACCTGCTTTTCTTCTATGATATCATCAATGCCCCCCGAACACACACACACACCAGCACACAAACACACGCACGCACAATGCAAGACCCTCACAAGCATCATTCTTCAACGGTGAGGCCTTTAAATGATTATTATATGATTAGAATAGTATGTGTACGTGTGCTCCTGCAACACATGCTTCGCACATGGCTTGACGGCAAGATGAGGCAGACGGCTCGTGTTTGTCATGTTCCCATGATGTTATGTCTTCATCCAGTCCTATTTTGCATCTGTGCGCCACAAAGCTGTACATACACAGGAAATGTTTTTTTCTTCCTTTTAGAGTAATTGATAAATTAGAGTCACACTCATCCAACTGCAGGTCCTTCGTGCGCCAACACATTTGAGAGGGTCTTATTATTAGAAGCAGATTGTTTTGCACACTTTTATGGTGCATGTGCAGTGTTGGGAGGAACAGCGTTACAAATAATTGTTTTCCAGTAATGGATAATCTAATTTATCTACCATTTCAAAATGTTGCAGTAAGATGTACTAATTACATTTATGAAGGCGTGATTTTGTTACTAATTGAATGACTTTTTTGGGAGAGTAACTAGTATGTGAGGCTACAGATGTATAACCGAATATCCAGCGTCCACAAGGAGAAACTAACTTCACCACGGTACCCGACGGACCTGTCTGTAAGGGGGTGGTGCGTTTTATCCTTCATCCAGGTGGTCGGAGTCGAGTAGCAACCAGCTTTCAGGCGCATTTACCACACCTATCGTGTTGGAGTGTGAACCAGAGTTACGACGACCGAAACGGCCCGATCTTGTGGCAGAAACTGATAATATAGCGAATCAGCAGTCGATCCCGATCATGTCAAGATTGGATCAGGACATCCCTAATTTTGATTGATGGTTGTCATAATTTTTTGTTAATTACTGTATGATTCAGTTTTGTTCTGTAAGATTCTTTAAATTAGTAGTTCGGGACTCAAAAGTGTGTCGTGCATTTTTGTAATATGAGGCAAGAGTTACCATATGAATGGTGTAAGTTGTTCCAGCCCCCTTGTGTGTAATGTAAGTGTAAATATTGTACCCGCCTGAAATAAATTTGTTCAGTAATGACAACATAATCATTTACATGTGCATGAATGTTAAAAAAACAATGAGAAAATAATAAAACCGATGAAAAATAATAACCAATGTTGTTATGAATAATGACACTTTACTTTTTGGGTCAAGCGAGGGGAACCTCATGGCGGAGGAGGGGCGGCGAAAGATGGCAGAAATCATGCAAAAGTTTACATACTGTGACTTAATTTAAATAAATGCAGTACTTTACATACTAAACTTAATACTATAATTTTTTTCATTTGCTACGCTGAGCCAAAGGACGCCGTGATTGGCCATTGTTAGGAGGACGCGAATGATGGGACATAACGGAGATAACCAATTGGAGGGCAGCTTCTTTTTCTCCGGTTTTAGAGCGGTTGGCATTCATTACTTTGGTGCATTACCGCCCCAGGGGAGGGCAGCTTGTATGGCGATGCAGTACATTGAAAATTGTGGGCAGAACTTTTGATTTCCATTATCATATTTTTTCGCTAAATGGGACGAACATATCTTTGAAGCTGAATTGGTATTATGAACTTTTCTTATAATAAGGTTTTTCTAAGTCAAGATTCCACTGCATATACTGTGGGTGTATACATTTGATAAATTTTTATATAAATGTTTTTTTACATTTATTTTAATTTACGCAGCTTTAATGTCCATCCTCATTTTCTTGACAAAATGACTTATAAATTCTTTTAAAATGCACTTTGGACATGTAAATATTGCATTCACGTTTGAAAAAAATGTAATAATAAATGCGCTTTGTTTAAGTTCAATAAAAGTACAAACAATTCTTTAAAATACAAGTGAAATAAATAATAATAAAGGAATTAATTCAATAATAAAAATGACTTAAATAAAAGTGGGTTGTGACTTACTGGTGACTGAAAAATGTGGGTCCCAGGTTGACAGCATTTGTAAATGCCTGCTTTAAAAAGTCCTTTTATATCTGATTGTTTTATATTAGCACTTGGCATATTCTATATTATATATAACTATTTGATTTGTGACTTATACCTAAAAAATGTATCCCAACTTAGCATACTGACCAACATTGGATTCGTTTTAGGATCTTGAATGTCCAAAATGTATCAAAGTGTGGCCAGATCTGGAAAATGTTTAGCCAATATTTGATAAAAATAAAGAATAAAAATATTGCCTCTTTAGCGTAAAAATGTTAGTCCCTCAACCCCTGACTTTTTGGACGTGTTCTTGTTTCTTCATGTCCAGGTGTCCTCTCAAACTGTCAAGTTTTGCTCTCTAATTTTTTGTGATACACAGCAACGTTCTCCCGCCCCCTGTCTTCGCGCACTCACTCTTGCACGTATCACACCCGTGATTTACCGTCGCAAGTGTGCGCACGACGCGGACGGCGGCCACATGAAACGTGCTCCTGTGAGACATTACCACACCCCTTCGCCTATGGCGATTGAAGAATAACTGTGAAAGTCAGAGCAGATACATCTGGCCTTGACGTCAGGTTTCCAAGTACATGTCTGGGGAGGAGAGGTGCCGGGGACGGGAGGGCCGGCGTTGGCTTGGAAGCAGTAGAAACGGATGTCACGTTGGGGATTTATACTGGGGCGTTCAGGGAGCAGTGGCCGTAAATTGACAAGCGATGCTTGTGAGCAGCATTAGCCGTCTGTTTCCCTTTCTCTAATCTTCAGTCCTCACTCATCTTTTCTTCTTCTTTGTTATGTCTTATTACATCTGCGCTCGCCCCAAGCGCTATTGTTAACGGCTGAGAGATACAAAAACAAGCCAGAGGTGGAAGGAAGAGGCGGCAGCACGGCACAGGGAGAAAATCATTTGGGTGGTTTTGCTGTGACACATTTGCAGTAACTAGTGTTCATCTTGCAATAAAAGTGCACTGTTATGTTTGGATGATTGGAGCTTAAAGCCTGGAAAAATAATATGTCAGCACGGAGCATTTGATCGAATCAGCCTACTGTCTAAATGTCGCTAATGGCAGCACTCCTCTCAATAATGCACGACCAGCTTCGTTCCCGTCACATCATGTTTGGAGTGACAGCCACAAGAGCCACTTGTGTCCATTATACAGTAGGTGGCTGCGACACACACACACACACACACACGCACACACACACACAGAGGAAGGAGTATAAGTGTCTTGAGCCCATGGGAGTGTGATATAACGCTGAGAGTCCATTTGCAATAATTCAAGCATGACAGTGTGTTAGCCACAACCATAACCTGGTTTGATTTGAAAAATATTAGATCATTTTTGAAATTGTTACCTTCTTTTCTTTGTTTCTTAAGTAGCTTGACTACACAAAACATTCTTAATAGAAGCCCACAAACCTTTGTGGAAACTGATGGGTCATGGATATGGAAGAACATTTGAAATTTCCGGGCAGATCCAACGCCAAGATTCTTTTTCTAGATTTTTGTTACCACTGCATTTTTTTTAACATTTTATTTAGCCTTTTTTGGGCCAGAAGTCATATACCTTCATTGTAAATGACAGTAAGGCATGTGTAATGAGTTGTGAGTAGCCCCACCCAACATTTTAAAGCACATACGGATAAAGCTGCTACCCATCTACTTTTGTATAGTTTATAAATCTAAATCAGGAGGTTGCCTACAACCGCAGCTGTTGATGGCAATCTTTCTTGACCCGACACTGATTAGAGACTGTGGCGGTTATTTGCTTTTTTACCTTGAGTATGTTTCTGACTAGAGGCGTTAATTGTTGCACGTTGTGCATTAGTTTATGCAAAAACTACAACGCTGATCTCCATGAATCTTGGTGGAGAGGTAGCATGTGTGCATGTACCTAGAACCCAGTCCATTTGGACAAATTGGAATGTAATTGGAAGGATGTGTATACGTAGAGGGCTTTTTCTTGAGCAAGAGTTTATTTTAAAATCTTTTTCCCACAGAATGTAGTCAATTGAGCAATTTTCCCACATATCAGAATCGTAATAGAGTGTTACTCAATGCAAGTCTTATGAAATCTGTTTGATTTTTTCCAAAGTTCTTGCGTTTTTTCTGTTTTAATTTTTTAGAATCCCATTTAAAACATTTTACCAGCATAGTTTGTGTGATTTTTGAGTTAATCAATAAACGGTCAGTTAATTAAATGCAAAGACACTTACATTTACTGATGCAAGACATAAATGGACAATTCTGCCCAGTAATTGAAAAATGGATATATGGGATGTCAGCCTCTGCACACATTGCTACAAAATCTTCAACAATCTGTTGTTTACAGTTAGACATGTGGGAAACGGCGCTCTTACTTTGAAAGCTGGAAGTGTGTTCTCTGTGAGAACGTCTCTTCACAGCTAAGATGAGCTGGGTGCAAAAATAAACGTGTCTTGTCTTTTTTTCCACTCATAATTGGCACATCATCATCAGGCATTGTAAAACACTCGTTAAACACATTATACTCATCCAGCTCTAAGCTATCCAAACTAAGCTAACCCCGCTAGCTTCCATTCACGCCGTGAATTTAGTTAAGACAAGGTTGTGCTAACTTTCACTGGTGTTTATCGTCATTTCAACCTGCTTAGTTTAGCAGGGGGCAGTTTTGTGTTTGTAATGAGATTCTGCCAGATTTGAGATGTGCTCAGAGGAAATAATTCCCCACATGGCTGTTCCTTCTCCTCACAATCGACATCATGGTATGGTAATGGTTTCCTTTCATTTGAACATGCATATAAATTACATTAGAATACATCACTTAATACAATTGACAGTTACACATGTCCAAAACTAGCAGGAAGAAGCAAAGCTTATTTAAACCTACCCCCGTCGGTTTTACTCTATTTCAATACATTTGCACACTTCCTGCATTAAAAATGTGCTCTTAGTAAGTTGAACATGCATAAGTACGGTAAGTGACGATGTGGCAAAATAGTACTCAAGGTCCTTGTCACGGTAAAAAATTCACATCATACTTATTATTATAATAAATAATAGTGAATAGAACAGAACATAGTTGGAGAGTGGGTGAGCATTTCACTCACATAATATGTATTTGATTCCGTCTGCGATTCCATTAATGTGGAAATCGTAGGTCCCTGCGCTGACGCCATAATTCTGATCATCTGATTGCATATGTCGATTGCTGTGTGAAATATTCTATTTGTTGTACCTTAACTGTCGTTAATCATCATCATTCTACAACAACACAACTAAAATCTTTTGCATTGATATGCAGATAACCTTTTTGCCACCTTGGTGGAGGCCTGCTGAGTCCTTTTCTAGTGGCTGACAGTCCACTTCAGGTCTTACACAGAAGTGACATGTTTTACAATCTCGTTGCAGGTCAATTCATTGTTGCCTGCAAGTATGTGCGGCCCCTTCCTCTCTCCATAGCAAGTGCATCAAAGCAGCTCCGGTGACTCTAACTCATACGACGCCGCCGCGAAAGAATCTGCAAAGAAAACAGTGTTGGCGCACAATCCCGAGACACTCGCACACCACCGCAAGTGAAACACCTGTTTCGACTTAAGAGAGTCGGCGCCCGGTAGTAGCGAGATTAGAGAAACATGCCCATAAAGGGAGAAAAAGGTGACTGCGCCTTCGCTCTGATAACAAGACAAAAAAAATCCCTGCATGACTCAATCCTGCAATTCAAAAGAAGTGGCGGTAGCACCGTGGTCCACGCCAGAGAACAAGCACAGACTATTTTTAGGTGACAGATCATGTTTTAAAAAAAAGGACTAAATATGCAGAATCTAGTCATCCAAGTGTTAATCCTGGCATTTACTTAAAGACACTCCCAAGCCTTTTCTTGATCAGACGCTTCAATAATGCTGCTTCTCCGCTGCTCACATCAACTCTACTCGGCCCAGTTCTGGAAGTGATTGCCACTTAAAAGTCATATGACTATGCTGTTATAATATGAGATGTGCTTGGCCATGCCTTTTTCATCCCTCGTTTATCGCAGTTAATTGGTTCCAGATCCAACAGCGTTGAGTGAGTTTCTGCCAAGTGGGGTTCCATTTTAGTAAATGGAATAGTTATATAGTTTAAACTCCTATTATTCTTTGTTTACCTCTTTAGGATCAAGTTCTCAGGTCTGCAGCTGACTGACTGATAATTGGCATGGTTTATTTGGAGGTGTGTAGACAACCCTGTTTATTTTTCACAAAGTTGTTCTCCGTGAAGTGATGTCATATACAAGGTCCACAAGCGGCAGGTTCTTCTCGCTAGGGGTGGGTCAGCGGGGGTATCAAGTCCATGAGGAAGGTTTTTCCATTAAAAGCCACAAACTCAGAAGCCACCGTGTGAGCGCCTCGTCTCTCATCAGGAAAGCAAACAAGGGAGGGAGATGACAGATTTCCCCCACGTCTGGTGCTCGTAAACAGGCTCTAGGAACACATATTGCTGTTCCAACACCAAATTTTGGAGTAGAGACTGTGGAAGAAGTACAATAGTGTCCGTCGCTACGGGGTTCACTGACTTCATTCTTAACTTTGTATCTTTAAATGGTACAATAACACAGCAAATCTGTGGTTTTTCTGTACGTCACCCATTTGCTAGAAGTAGAGGAAATGGAAATGCAAAGCCACTTATAGTGGAAAAAGCAGGTTTTCCATTCCGCTCACTTAGCAGACAAAACTTGTCATTTTGATCTTTTTAATTGTGTCAAAAGTGCACCTAACACCACTGGAATCAGGTGGCAAAGCCTTGAGACGCGCTCACACTTGGGAATCTGTCAGTGGAAGCCGGAGAAAGCTCTCTCCTTAAAGAGGAACCGTGCTGCGGAGACTTGATCTGAGGCGTAATTAGCATTGTAAGCTTGGCACAGTGGGGGGGGGTGGAATGCTTAGCATCGCGTCACCTCCGCGGGCTAGATTTGTGTCAGGGCTCAGCCTGCAGGCAAGGCCCATCACTCCCTGTGCTGCCTGACAAAAACCTTCTGGCAAAGTCATTGTCAACTTGTCAGCGGCGTTAGCACATTGTTTTCCTGGTGACTTGCTGTGATTACATTGTCAGATGGTTGCACGGGCTGGTAGCAAACTTGTTGTCAGGAAGTCGGAGAGGATTTTAACACCTCGGTAACAGAGTCGGCGACCCGCAAATCGCCAAGCTGCCGATCCAAGAACTCTGCCCTACAACTGGCATTACATAAACACAACACACAAACACACACAGATGTTGCCACGCGACTGCGGTCTCTGTGTAATAGCCGGTTGCCTCTTGGGGCCTTGGTGCTGAGCGCTTCTCATGCTCTTATCTTTGTTTACGTGCACGCCAGATCTTCAACATGAACTCTGTGTGTGTGTGTGTGTGTGTGTGTGTGTGTTTGAGTGCATGCTCAGGATGTGATGAGGCTGTGCCTACCACCAAATCACTGGTTGGCTCCTTGGACCTTAGATCCTGGAGATAAGCTTGCAATGTGTCCATCAGAAAGCGCACACACAGAATAGACTAGAATGGTGCAGAGTAGTGTGTAGGCCTCTGTCAAGGCCAGCCATGCCTACTAAATATGTCACTACCAAAGTGTGCATCTCCAACCTTTATTATTCCAGTTTTACAATAAACAAACTAGAAGTTATAGTCACAAATAAAAAAGAAAACACTTTTGTTTTTATTGTACTGTTTTCATTTGTATAAAATTGCACAAATTTAAATTTGTTTTAAAGATTTTAATATCTCTTTAATATTTCTTGAGTTATTATGCATGGACAATTTTAAAAAAATAATAAAATAATTTTAATTAATTTTCCCCTAAAGCCCTATAATCCCCTCCCTTAAATAATAAAAATTAATGCAATCATTATTTTTCTTCAACAATTGGAAAATGTCTTTAAAAAGATTCATTGCACATTATTAATAAAAGTTAATTTAAAGTTAAAGTTAATTAACTAAATTTAAAAAAAAAAACTGAGTTTTTAATGTCTATATTTTGACACAGTGTATTTTTTTCTGTTAATGTTGTCAATATTTTCACATACAATGACTCTTAAGCAATTTGTGTAATTGAATTTAAAATACATGCTAAAAATTTTGAAAAAAGTGGAAAAATACTGCATCGGCTTTTTTAATTATATTCACATTATTTCTTTACTTATTTATTTTATTAATTTTATTTGCATTATTTAATTATTAATTTTAATGATTGACATGCTGTATTTTCATCATAAGGCATGCATGTTTCCTTGCCAAATAACCCCAAAATATATAATACAGAAATATAGAATACAATTGTACTTAGATAATAAATAACAAATTTATAAAAATATAAGAAAAAGTAAAAAATCCCGTCCAATTTTTACACAATGGTGAAAGGCCCTGGCAGACTGAGACGGGATGTGTTAAATTTTTGGTGATCCAGCATCACATCCTGCGTGTGTGTGTCGGTGGCGCTCTGCCCACAGGCGGCAGTGTGCCAGTGACAGTTCGACTTGCCTGGTGGTCCGGGCATTTAGCCATTTAATAAGACACTCATTAAGAGAACCCAGGCTAGCGCATTGCATAAAGATGGTCCGGACATTTCTCCCCGCATTTTTTTTTTACAAGTTTTTTTTTGTAGCTGCTGGCATCTACTAACACTGCATGTGTGGACTCAGGTACCCATTTATTCATTTATTACCACTATTAGCATGCATTTCTTCCCCTCTCCCCCAACTCTACCTCTGTGAAATAACACTAATAAACAATCAGGGTAGCGCCACGCTGAGATGCCTGTAATGGGCTCCTAATTAGCCACTCCAAACACAGAGAGCGGCTGCTTCACGCCTGCTTTTTTCTGCACTCATCTGCACAAAGCAGGATGAATTGATTCTATTTGCACGCCACTTAATGCACTGATTGTTTATTGGCACGGCTGCAGATGAAAACCAAACAAATAAAAAAGAAACTGTCTTTAACCTTTAAGTTAAGAATGGTGATATTAATCAATGCTAAGAAAGGACTTTGGTGCTCAATGGAGATTTTGGATATCTTTTTAAGGACGTACCCACTAGGCCATTTGTTCTGTGCTGGATCTGGTCTGCACTTCCACTTAACAGCTACCCCACTGCCCATTTGTACGTCCCATCGCTTCTATTACTGCTGTTTTACTGCAATTTGTCTGACTTTGTGCATTATTTCTATCGATTGTGATTATTTTGTGCAACGTGGTGACTATCATTAGGAGAGAAGGGACTGTATTCATTCTATGAATGTGTGTATATAATAATTGTGTACATGATATGCGCCATGCTCCAGTCCAGCTCTTCCAGTCGCACCAAAGTAAAGGAAGTGTGCCATGCTTGGATGCAGATCATTGCGCTCACACTAGCCAGACGTGCTGTCAGCTGAAATTGGCTTCTTCCTTCTTGCATCCCTACTACACTACAGCACCAATGTCCCTTTTTGGACATTAAAATACACACAGCGGACAGTAAGCAGGTGTCTGATCCCACAGGGGTCATTCTCACTACTTAACACAAGCGCCTGCTGACCTTCTGCTGGTGACGCCCCAGAAACAAGGGGCGCCAAATGTATAATGGGTCTGAGGTCCTATATACGTGTGTGTGTCACTCTTTTCTGCCTGGCTCACTTCCTCTGCTCAATGGCTTTTACGAGCAAGAGCTTCTCCAGGCTCTCACCTCGGAACACGCTGGAGTGTCTAAATGTTTCCACTTGTGGAGGAGGCAGGTGACACATGTTCGCTCACACCACGAGACGCCTACCTGCCAGAATCTAATTGTGGCTCAAATGAGGAGGAGCAGTGCATCAGCGATACAGCGTATGCATGGGCGAGCAAGTTTGTTGCAGAGACTGGTGAATCCCATGCCCAAGTAGGCAGCGCTAGATAACAATGGTGCTCACTCCACACAGGAATGTTCCTGAGATTCTTTATGTCACATCCATACTGTGCCGGATTAGTGAATAGTTGCATCAAGATTGGAACAGATCGACGAGTGAAAACGATGTAATACATGTGGCACACCTACGTGTGGCGCTGTGAGCAAACACGCGTGAGGAACCATATGACACACCAAACCATAGAATTACATGGAATTACTTCTGCGAGACATTATGGAGTATGAAACGACACAATACGAGGAAAATGCGGACTGGGGTGAGGTATGTGTCTCAAAATATTCAGATATTATCACATGCAGAACATGTGTGAATCCTGAATCCAAACCCACATCGGTAATTTCCACTACACTCCCAAACTATTCGCTGTGACAATCAATGCGATGCCAGAACCCCTCTCAATCGATGTCGCCCTCCATCGTCATTAGTGTCACTGACCTTGAAGTAAAATTCAATTTCCGCCACCCTAAAAGAGACACGTTAGAATTCCTCCTGGCAGCACAGGATATAATACGCGGAGAGACAAGTGCAAGGAATTCTGTTTGAGGAAGTAATTATATCCGGTGCTCTTTGAAAGTAACGCAGCGAGGTAAATAAAAGTTCCTGGAAGGTTCCCAGTTTCAATTAGGTCGTCTGTGAGGGACTGTCGTGGGACCCTCTGTACCTGTTCACCGGAATTCTCTCAGGGCCTGGACACCCGGCTAGAAAGACAATGTGCAGCGAGTGAACCACCAGAGTTCTCATTACACTGATCAATGCGAGGAACAGGGGGATGAGTACACCTCTACTCCCCCCATTAATACAACCGGAATATTCTTTTTAGCGCCATCATAAGTGGCGGGACATCATGAGGTGTACTGTCAGATTCAAAGGGAATGTCAGAGTGGGGGTGGTGCTTGGGTGGGGCTTGGGAAGCAAGGAAACCAGCTTGCCGGATAAAGCTGTAGGATTGGCGACTATACTTTGATGTCAGACATGGGGGGGATTTGAGTAAGGCGGTGTGGCGCACATACACTGACTGTGCAGGGAGAGGTGGGGGTGTCCCCCAGGAGAGCCCACCCGCCCCAGAAGACCCTGAGCATGCATGTTAAGCATATCACTGTCACATGTCAACTCCCGCCTCAGATTACATGAAACTATACACACACACACACACACACACACACGTTGCTTATACGTTTTCAAATCAAATATTCACCATCTTAAAATTTGACCAAGTGGGGGAAGAGAGTGAAATATGCATGTAAGCATGCGATGCACACAATAAACGGAGCCCTCTAATTGCTGAAGTGTCTCCAGAGGAGTAATTGTGATGCTTATTGTGTGTCTTAATAGTGTCTGATAACAACAAGGGGAAAAGATAGTATAGTCCGTAGTATCTTACCTGATGAGAGACACTGTTACATTATTTAGGACAATGGACTCTGATGTCTTTGTCTGTGAAGTAGCCAGACACTGAATGACGGTCCAAATGTCCAAACTATACTTGGACTGTTTCAGTATTAACGTGAACATGAATAAATACGACAAGCATAGTCAGATAGATGATAACAGGTTTTCTGTTTTCTCTGCGCATTCCTGCACGGTTTTGGCAGCAGCAAAGACACAAAATCCAGCTCAAACAGGATTCCTCAGATCTGATCCAAGGCCGGTAAATGCTGCCTGATATTGTCCTAAAATCTTAGCTCTTTTTTTGGAGATTCTGAATTCATTGCAAGAGGTGCAGGGATGTTCTGCTGGCAGCCCGCGGGCCAAATTCTAACCCATGAATGACATAAAACCGGTGAAGTTCGAAACATTTTTGCAAGCAACATTTTTGCATTAGGCCCTTATAAACTGCTGAGCAATCTTGTCATATGGAGGATCTTTCATTAGCGTAACATATTACTTGGATTTTAATTTGTCACTATTAGGGTTTTCTTTAAA
>QODF01000155.1:1019327-1072069 GCA_024372805.1 Oostethus manadensis | reverse complement strand
CCGTTTCAGATGCGGCGAGAAGTTTAAGATTTTAACAACGTGCAACAGTTTCAACTAAATGAGTCACAGAGGTGGGACCGGTACCACTGATGGCTTCCAGATAAGGTGAAGACTTTGACCTCGCAGGGAAAGAGTAAAACGGAAGGTGGAGGCATTCAGGGAAGGAATGCCTTCAATGCCCGCTGACCATAATTGACTGGACAATTTGAGTTTCACGCGCAATCAAAAGTCTGCCGGGGGGTATTATGATTAATCCTGATCTTTCGGCAACTGCTGTATGTTACCAATTCACCGGTGGCGCGTGTATTTGTTCCATGTGTGCATGTGACAGAAATGGCTTTACTGTATGCTTAGCCATTACAGCACATTGTCTGTTTTCACAAGAACATTGTGAAAACAGACAAAAAGCCTTGTAATTTTCCCTATTTATTATGTACTGTGTAAATCTATGAAACTTGAACAACTTCAAATTAAAAGCACAAAATGAATACAGGCCCACCGTCCACCAGTACGAGCCTGGATGTTGTTTTTTTCAGAGATGTTGCGTCCCAAACAAATATGCACATTAGCATTCGCTAAGGGCTTACCTAAATCTTACCTGTATGCATTCCCACCTATTATCAGCATTTGGGAGCAAAATACGGTACAGCTAACTTACATGGTGCATTCAAGGCCTGTCAAACAAATGGGACAAAGCGCCGCTCGCCTTAAACATGCAAAAACTGGTATGTGGACAGATATTACTTTACATTCAAGCTTTACATCCCTACTTATTGTAAATCAAAAATTATCTGCGATCAAGCATGATTAATTATGAGCTAACTAAGGACAACATGCAATTAATCGCAATTAAATCTTTTCAGCGCTTGACAGCCTTAATAAAAACATACAATCCATCGGTGGCTCAACCCGGAGAGTGGTTGAGGGAGTGTGAGGTTCAGAAGAAATTTGACGAAGGTGAACCAAATCCCTGGCAGTGAATTCCAAAGCTTGGCTGATGTGACCTAGAACCACGGGTTGTGTTGCTCCAACCTTACTGCGCCACAGTCATGGCTAAAAACAGCATGTTCCTGCGTGGGTCATGGTCGCTAACACGTGGACCGGCTGTGACGATAAATGTATTTGCTCATTTGCATGTTCTCCCGGTGCAGCACTAGGGAAACAGTTACAGTATATGGCCAGTAAAAAAGGGGTCAAATTGTCTGTACTCTCTGACACTTGTGGGCTTTCCAGTGCAAATGCAGAAATGTTGCTGTGTGTGCAGCGTGAAGCACTATCGGGCGCTTCTTTACTGTCCTGTAAATGAGGAGGCAAAGTTCATTCTCCGGCGTCTGAGCCATAATGTCAGTTAAGGCTGAACAGTAACTCTGCAAATACTGTACATTTATGTGGCGCGTGAAGATGTTGCTGAGTCAGGGCTGACATGCAGAGAGTGGCTGATGTCAGTCTAGAATATAAGAAAAGGTTGTGGTCACGAAGGCTGGACTTCCTGTGACATCTTTGAGCTTCTTTTCATAGGGTTTGGACAAGATACGATTTACTGTGGAAGACGAAATGCATGCAACTTTGCTGCAAGTTTACTGCTGGTACGCTCCAACTAAGTCATGGGCAGAAGTTTACAGAAACACAAGAAGAAACATGAGTATAATAACACAACTCCACAAAGGCCAATTAAACAAAGAGAAGAAATGACTGGTACTGTTGTTGTTTCCATTTTTCTTTGACACTTTTGACACTGCATCCAAAAGCAATGCCTAGAAGGGTTCACTTTCCTCTTCTATATGTATGTGCTGCCCTTGTGTCTACCCTGCTGAATGTTTGTGTGCATTAAAGGTGCATGTGGCTCCAGTCAACCTCCCTGGGGCCAGGCGAGCGCTTTGAGCCACTCCAGCTGTTGCAGGGGTGAGCGAGGCTAAGACCAGCCGGGGTTGCGGGGTGAGAGGGCTCTGGAAGTTTCTGAGAACTGCGGTGCCACTCCTGGTTCATTCCTGAGGCCCAGGGGTCAAAGAGAGCATGGCGGGGGAGGGAAGGTGTGGGGTGGAAAGAGGGGCTGCAGGGCCATGGTCACATGCTCGACCTGACTGACTGACCTTGCTACTCTCTGCACATGCTTCCTTCTCTTTGCAGCAGTTGCTGATTTCTGCACAGGCATGCGTGTTTTCTTTGTCTTAAGAGCGTACCGAATGTGTCGGACAGGTAAAGACTTTGTAAACACTCCCTAAGTATTTTCTGGTTTGTTTATACTTTATACTTCACCCTTCACCTTTAAACTGAACATATTCCAAACCTTTTTGGTCTTGGTCTTGGTTCATATCCATTGTCTATGCCGCTTATGCTCATTAGGGTCATGGGGGGTATCTTGCAACCTATCCCAGCTGACTTTGGGCGAGAGGCCGGGTACCAGTTGTTTTTGGAATATCGGAGGACACCGGAGTACCCGGAGAAAACCCACGCTCAGAGATTTGAACCCAGATCTTCCCGATCCCCTGACTCTGTGGCCAAGATGCTAACAACTCCACCGCCCTGTGGTCTGTATGACCATCCTGGAGGAAATTAGTTGAAAAGACAATGAAAAGACATCGTCACAAATCTAAGGTCTCCCTAAGGCCGTCCCTTTACCGTCTATTTTGGGCTATATTTGGAGCAAATCAGTCGCACTAAACCCAGCCCAATTTTCAACATCTATTTCTGGGCTAGATCAAGGCAATGACGGACCGACCGGATTTACCCAAAAAATTACGTCCCAAGTGTTGGGTGGGTTATGTCTAGTTGCTTCTCCTAAGCTCCTCTAATATTGCGGTCTTTCTGGGGCCAACCAGTGGTCTTTGGTGGGGGCACATTCATAGCGGGCCTCTGTCCGACAAAGCACTTGTCAGTCATTGTGGCCAACTTGTGTTCTATGCGGCGCTCGAGAAGCCCAGCTGTCGTCAAAAGACCCAGGGCTACTCTACACTCGCCTGAAAGAAACAAACAAACAAAGCCGTAAAACAAGAAAATGAAGGACAAAAAAGGGTCACAAATAATGAGTGTACAAAAACCATCCTGTCCAATTGCACCTTGGGAGCCTGCCTTTTGGAAGAAGGCTAAGAAGCTTCGGAGCGGACCGGCGCCACAAAGGGACTCGGCCCCTCCTGTGTTACTGTTAGACAAACCCTTTGGATGAACTTGTCTCCATTCAGCTGGCGCTCTTATGCACAGGTGTGTCCTTGTGTGTGTGTGTGTCTGACATCTCTTTGGCCCCAAGTGCTCTATTGAAAATAAGACGGAGAGCGCAGCGAATGAAAGGAGATAAAGTGCAAAACAAGGATGGAAGGAAGAATAAAAGAAGAGTGGCTTCCTTGCTTTTCAGGACAAGGACAATGTTCGGGCCTTACTCCCACGCTCTGCACCGCTCTGTTTGCACCCATGGTCCTCTTAGTGACCACACCGTCCATCTACAGCTCAGCGTTCAGAAATGAATTGCGCAGTTATGAAGAAAGATTGTTATTGTAAGTCTATATAATCAATTGGAAATTGTTTTCCCACGTCTATCCGTCTCATCAACAGACAATTCCACGTAGAATACGTTCCTTTTTCTAATAAATCTGTCGATACTTTCCTAATATCGCGATGGCAGTACAGATCTCTTGGGTTGTAGCTAGCTGGCCAAGCAGCCGCCTAGACAGGCGAGTGAATGGCTCCACGCCAAGGCCAATTGAGAGGTGCTGCTGTGGTGGAGAGCCAGAGGGGAGATGGTCATCCATTATTCATCACTAAGCCAAATAATCCCCCACAGAATTGGTCTGGTCTTGTCTGGCCCAACGGTTGAGGAATGGATGGGATGGTCCAGGGGCAGAAGGGGAGGGTTTTTGAGGCTGGGGATGGCAGGGTTGAGGGTTTTTTGGGGGCAGTTTAGTAGGATCTTTTGGGGGGGGGGCTGAATGGGGGTAGTGGGTTCTCTGTAGGGGAGTTGTGGGGGGGTTCTTTGAGGATTAGATGCAAATATGTCTTTGATAGCTTTCACAGTCTGGGAGTCCTATTCTGTTTATGGATATTCATATTAAGTCTAATCTTTGGAAACAATCCTTGGCCTGGAACAGTGAGAGGCGGCGCTGAGATCGGGATGGAGCACTCGAACAGCAGGGGGTTCTTGGGGCTATGGAATGGACCTGAATGGGGTTCTCTGACCTAAATCTGGAGCAAGACTGGCAGAGGGTGCTTGTGATCAGACCACCTTGTGGGCCAAAAGGCCAAGTGAGCGATGACCCTCATCCCCCTGCTGACAGCCATAAGCATACTTACACACTTGATGGACTTTTGTACAAAGACATATGTTCATACACAAACTCATTATACTCTGTGGCGTGTATACATCACCGTTTCCCCTTCTTCTTTTATCTGTTTATATATGTCCTTGACGTGGGTCCGTAAAATTGTAGTGCTTGGAAGCCCTGTCCCCACGGGCACGTTTTGGGGATATTTTTCTTGGTCAGTTGAAAAAAAGTAACTTCCAAACTATGCCGGATTAGAAAATAGTTGCATCCAGATGGGAACGGGTAACTGAGTGAAAAGGATGCAATACACAAGGCACACCTGCCTCCTTCATTGTGGCACCGTGAAACAAACCCACGTGACACACCATGCATCTCATCCCAACCGCTCGAGACAGACGGCAGCCTCACAGAGCCTGGGTTCTGTCCAAAGTTGATTCCCCCGAGCGAGTTTTCCTTGCCTCTGTCGCTAAGTGCTTGCATAAGTGGGGTTTCAGGCCTCAGTATAGAGCAGTTACGCACGATAACCCGCACAGAAAGCATCGTAGATCTTCCTGACTTTGCGTTTTTTCCCGCAGTGTTTCCTTGGGTTTCCTGCCTCCCGCCCAAACGGTCTGTGTAATTTACTCCACCCCCGGCTGTCCTCCAGATACCCCAGAACCCACTCCGCTGTGATTGGTCACACTCCCAGGCGCTCCCGACGACCTCCGGACAGCTGCAGAACCCCTCTTCCTAATTCTGGTGGTATAGGAATTGATAGTAAACAGTGATTTATCTTTTTAAAATATCCGCTTTGAACAGCCATTAGCAGCTCCAGACATGGGTGAGCTTGTAATGTGCATGCATGCAGGTCCACTCCTGCCGCTCCCTGTATGCACACTCTATAATGCTGCACAGACAACTGGTTTCAACCCATCACTTACTCAAAATAAACACAGTTAGGACACTGACAAATTGTTACTTACAGCATGCTCTTCTGACTCTTCAACACGACCAAGTAACATTGGAAAGTTGTCGGCCTGCAGCAACAGTTTGTGGGATAGTCCATCTTTGTATTGGTAAACAAAGTCAGCTTTTCCTCACACCCCAACAAACATTTCCTGGGAGCCATTGCTCAACGTTGCCCGTATAAGGAACTCTGTGATGAAAAAAACAGCGTGCAGAGCCACCCAAAACTGGGCTCACTTCCAAATGCGCAAATCTCATTATCTGATGTGTTGGCATCGTTTAGCGAGATTTAGCGAGATTACAATATTTATAGGTCAGAAAAGAGGAAAAGCATATTAGGTCCCTTAGATGCAGATTGCTCGTCTATAGAGAAACAACTAACCGCCCTACTCAGATTTTCCCACTCTGGAAGTTGTTTTCCAAAAATACCGGTGCCTGGTGCCGTCTAATAACCATCAGACGATATCTGCAAGAGAAGGGTTTTCAAAGGCCTTGTCCTCTTCAATGCCAAACATGGACTAAACATGGGACATTGTAAGGTGGAAGAAAATGTATTCTCTGATGAGAAAAGATGAAACCTTGACAGTCCTGATGGCTTCCTATGTTACTGATACGTTATGTTTTCCACACTGCAATTGAGGTGGAACCATCATGATGCGGGCTGCTTTTTCCTTTAACAGAACAATGGAGCTTCAGATTGTGCAGGGGCATCAAACAGCAGCTGGGGGCATCCCTCATGACTGAAGGCCCCTGTCTGTGTGGTAAAGATTGGGCTCTTCAAGAGGACCACACTGCAGTTCAGAATGCCTGCCTGAAAAATTCCAGAGGAATAACAAAACTCTTTTGTACCTGGATCCTGCGTGCTCCCCTGATCTTTGGATCAACGGAAGTTTCAGACGGTAGACTGTCACCAATTGGAGCAACATTTCCATCAGCCTCCTGGAAACACTTACACCAATTTTTGAAGGGATTAACAAGAACGGCTCGGCTAATCATTACTGAGTTTTTTTCGGCATGGGGTGGGGAATTGTTATTTTAAGGGATTTTGGTTGTTTTTTTTTAGCTATGATCTTAAACTTTTGATCACCCGATGCACTGCCCATTCAGTTTATTGGTTGTTCGTACTGAAATGCTTACTCAAAAGTGTTTTTGTGTTACTCCCATTTCTTCTTTTTGCATTTTGGAGATCTGTTTGGAATCTCCTGAAGATCGAACATTGTAAAATGTAAATTCTTGACATTTTGCAACTGGTTTTAAAATTTGGATCAAAAGTGTATGTTGCTAAAGGAGGTTCAAAGGGGAAAGCTAAACTTCTCTTTCAAAGCTTGGTATATGCTTTGAACAGATGCATACATTTTTTTCTGTGTGTCGGGGGGGGGGGTTAGGATAATTGTGAGCAAGGTGAGCCGTCAGTGCAGAATTACACTTCAGGAGCTTGTTATTGATCTCAAGGGAGCTGTCAACCGGAGGCACAGTCATCAAGAAAACCATAGGTAACACACTTAGCTGTAATGGATTGGCGTCCTACCATGCCCACTCAGCCCACCTGCTCAAGAACACACATGCACAAGGCTCATCTGACTTTTGCCAATGAGCACCTCAATCACTGGGGAGAATGTGATGTCATCAGATGAGACCAAAATTGAGCTCAAATAAACAAACTAGTGTGAACAAGTTTATAGCTTTCCTCGGGTACATTCCTTCTTTGGTAGTCAATTTGTATGGAACATACTGTACTGTTAACTGTATAACTGTTTTCTCTACACAACTACTAATAAAACAATCAATGAATCAACAAATTAAGAACTAATAAGTATTAAAAACTAAAATACATTTCAGTTTTCAGTTAAATTGGACAGTTCTTTAACCTGTGTCAATGGGTTTTTCTGAAAATGGCTTCTCTTGTCTACTTTTTACTCCCAGGGATTTGGCAGTGCTTCTTCTCACATAGCCGAGCCGCGTTTGTTTAGAAAAAGACGGGTGTGTGGATTATATTGTATTTTAATTCACTTGGCGTGTCGTGTTTAGCCGATGCTCGACAACCGTGCAGGCCTATAAATGGCCCTGACATCAATTCCACTCCCACACTCCCTGGCGTAGGCTACGGCGCGAGATTTAAAAAAATAGCAAGGAATCCATCAATGCTATCTGCACTCTGAACCAGACCAGATCCACGGGAGGGTATGTCACAACCAGACGGAACGCATCATGCGCCGCAACCCGGATCTACTGCCATGCCATCCAACGCTTTTTTCCCCCCATTGAACATGGTAGCGGAAGGGGGTCATGACACGCGGGGCGCACAGAAAATATTGTAATACTTGCCTTTTCTTCACTTCCTCGTGGGGGCTGCATTAACATAAAATGTTCATATAAAGATGGGGGCCACAAAGACTTTTGAGACTCATGGTTCAGTACATCTCTGAAAGAAATAGTCAGGATTTTTGTTGGATGACATTCCCGTCAGTGGTTAGTTGGTGGTGCCATTTAAATAAAGAGTTTGGCTTCTGAAAGCAATATGAGTTCAAAAGAGTAATATATTTGAAACATTTGAAAAATCAGACCTTTAGGTCACTTGGTACTGTTTTCACTCCGTTGGTATCACTGTGTGATACTGCCAGCCGTCAACTGTCACATTTCTATCACCTGTTTCACAGTATCGACTGCGGGGATAGTGAAGTGAACATGTCTGACTGCAAAACAAGTGATGGTGACATTCCTTTTAGCACAAAGCCAAAGGGATAGCTATGAACAGGAACACACGGATGCCGAACTTCCTGGTATGGGCAGGGGTGTCGAACTCGTGCCATGGAGGGCCGATACTCTGCAGGTTTTCTTTCCACCTGGTCGCAAAAGCAGGTGCTTTTAATGATCAACACCTCTTTCAATTTGAGGGAAAGAGCTCATCCACTGGGGACCTGCTGGGGAAACTGGTTGGGGAGGGAACCTGCAGCGTCCAGGCCCTCCATGGCATGAGTTGGACCCCAATGTCATGTGGAATTAGAAGGGGCCGAGGAGGGACAACTGTAGACGTGAACAGACTCTATCATCGCTCTTTTCCATTTTATTTCGACTGCTTTCCAAATGAGTTTTTACCTGATGCAGCAGATCTTTTCAGACATCTTTCATCTGTCCTGGGTGTGTAGGAACCTAATACTTCATGCTCTGTGCATTACGAAGCCACTTTATGCAGATCCTGTATACGGCAAAGTTTTTGAATGTCCGTCACAGGAGACCTGAACTAAACGAAATATTTCAGACACAAACTTGTAGTTACAACCCAGATAATTACAAGTATGCACAATCTTTTTAGAAATGTTCTAATTTGACAATATCACTCTGACTGAGGCTAAGCGGAAGCCTACATGAATGCCTACGGAAAGCAAATAAAGCAGAGGGATTGAGACGTCTGATTTCTGTGATGCAAACGTGTTACTCTTTTGATTGCATATTGTTTTGAGAGCCCAAACTCATTACTTAAGAGGCACCACCAACTAACCGGAACTACTTTTCTCATCATCGGACTCCGACCAGAACACAAAAAGGGGGGAAACGTCACTCTTGATGCATCACGTTGCTGATGGGGATGTCACACAACTTCTCTTTACAACTTCTCATACAACAACTCTTTACTTAAAAGCACATTAGGTGGAAAAAAAGGGCATAACAATTCTATCCAAAAATTGTTTGTGCACATGATCCAAGTCCCATTAAATCATCCAAAGCCATGCGGTGGTCCAGACATGATGAGTCCTCCCCCTTTTTCAGCAGGTCAGGGAGCAGAGGGTGAGGGGAGCATGGGGGGAACGGAGGTCTTATTTTCCTCCCCCCAACCCAGCTGGGCCCTATGGTCTCTCCTTTCCTTGCACCCGTCCTTCCATCACCTCCCCCATGTTTTGTGGGTGCGCACGTGCACAAGTCGATGTCCCAGGGGCGTGATGGGGAAAGGAAGCGCTCGATACAACAGATCATCCCCCCCTACACACTCAAGCAGACCCGAGTTTCAACAGAGATGCTCCTTTAGCACGTGTGGCATGAGCATGCAAACAAAAATATCTGCCGGTGCAAAACTTGAATGCAACTCAGGTAAATTCATGTAACGGCATCTCTGACGGGAACTACGTCGCTACAGTTGCACAGCTCTGTTTGTGGGCTAGTTCAGCAGCTATTTACATCACGAGGAGACAAAACATTGGTCACAATGGACTGTGTTTTCCATTTGAATGTGCTCGCCCTCTTCTTTTATGAAGGTCCGGGGGTGGGTGGGGGGATCGGCGAGTGGAGGGTGTCTGGAAGGAGACTCTCAGCGGAAGCTGACCAGCATAGATACAGTTCATCTCTCTTGAAGATAAAATTCCAACAAAAATTCCACATACATCACTGTGACCGTGTCTTGTCTTGAACTTCTACTTAGTTAAGGTGAAAAGAAGTAGTGTGTGTGTGTGAAGACTGGAGGGGTTTGGAGAGGTGGGACCCCCTTTCCCAGACATGCAGTGACCTTTCCAACCAGACAGGGATAAAGGGACAAGGAGGGAGGGCACGAGGGCACTGGTGTGTGTGTGTGTGCGCATGGGTGTTTTCATGTGTGTGTGGGCAAGTCCATGGCAACGTCCATGTGTTTGCCTCTTAGCTGATACTGTGCATCCCTAAATCAGGCAGTTCCATCAACGCACACCTCACTCGCTTTTGTTGCAAGGCATTGTGTGTGTGTCCTTATGCAAAAAAAAAAAAAAAATGGTGACGCTCTAAAGTTCGCCAACTCTGGACCCTTGCAAATCAATTTGACTATGGAAGGGCTGAGGGCAAGGAGATAGGGCGGTGGGTCGGGGGGTTGTGGTTGTGGAGCCGTGCGAAGACCTGAAGTACAAAAATATAATAACTGGAGAAGCTCGATTTTGACTTTCTTTTTGATATCCGTTATTGTCCATCACCTCATTACCGGTACCAGTAGCAGCTTTACAGTACTATGCAAAACATGTTAGCAAAAAGTGCCAATTCCTGCTGAAGTGTGATACTAGAGTAGAAGCACTGAGAGAAGGTACCTTAATTCCACCCTCTCATAACCAGCGCCGTATGTCATGTTCTACATGACAGGTTGGACTGCAGGTTTGGTGTTCATCATTTCTTGTTTTGCGTTCTTATTTTGGTTTTTGTTTCCTGTTTGGCACGATATGCAGCTGCTCTGCGGTCGCTGGATAAGCGGGTGCAGCGGCACCCATTCCTCATTAGTAGTCACGGCTACTGTTTTTTTTGGTGGAGAGCAAAGAATGTAAAGTAACTTTGCAGCAGGGGAGTCCAAACGTACTGAAAAATGTACAGATAAAAGATATTTTGCAGAGATATGAGGAATATATATGTTAAAGACTTCATTCATTCTTTCATTTTCTATGCCGCTTATCCTCATTAGGGTTGCGGGTATGCTGGAGCCTATCCCAGCTGGCTTTGGGCGGGAGGCGGGGTACACCCTGGGCTGGTCGCCAGTCAATCACAGGGCACATATAGACATACAAACATTCACACTCTAATGGACAATTTAGAGCGGCCAATGAAGCTAACATGCATGTTTTTGGAATGTGGAAGGAAACCGGAGTACCCGCAGAAAACCCACACACGCACGGGGAGAACATGCAAACTCCACACAGAGATGCCCAACGGAGATTCGAACCCTGAACCTCCTGACTGTGAGGTCAATGTGCTACACACTCGACCACCGTGCGGCACTATACAGTGTATATTTCAAGTCTTTCATAATCTTCATAGATTGTCTTATCGTAATAATTCGGTACTTTATTACTTTTAGATTTTTTTCCCATAACATAATATTTCCCCCAACCTTATTTTCCAAAAATTACAACTTTACTTTGTTGTTTGTTTCTCATAGTATTACGACTTTAAAAAAAAGCAAAATGTCTTTAATATTTAAACTCTATGCTACTAAAATACATTTTTATCGGCAGAAAAATTGATGCTGATATCTCATTTTCCACCAGTCTCATCTGAAGACTGTTGCTGAAAACATAGTTGGACGCTGAGCATCTACTGACTTGAGGATGAGGAAGCGTAGAGTGGGTAGTCGTCGAGTGGGTCTGTCCCTTCCAGTGACGCTCAGCCTCTCTGGGGGCCTATGGGGCAGTGGGCTGGCCCGGACACTCGATTTCTGCATGGACGATCTGTCTGAGGCGGAATCCCTTTTTGATTGGCAGTGAAATGAGGGAATCAGCGCTCCTGAAGTATAGAGTTTAACATTGCTCAACTGGTGCTGAGGCTTTATTGATCCCCAGCTACTTTTGGGGATTGACATATAAATAAATAAACACATTTATGACGCAGGACGGGAAAAATGAGCTTCCCCTCCTGAAGGATCCGGGGTTGTACAGTGCGATAGACCTAGAAAATATATTTTCCAAGACTTTCCAAGAGTTCCATAAGTAATGGATTGCGCCCCGATAAGTTTTTATTGAGTGACTTACGGACATTTTTTTGCTGTTGTCAAACAAAACTAAAGTAAATCTAGATTGACCCTGCTGAGCGGTGGATGAAACATTGATTGTGGTAGTCTCTCTTTCTCTCTCTCCCTGGGTTTAGACAGAAGGCTCCCTGAAGCATGCGGGCTTCACAGGGTCTTTGCTTGACTGGGACAATGATCAATACCTGTCACTTGTGTCTCGTCTGACCAGTGCGCCCCTGCACCCCCAGCACATAGTGAGGGCCGGACACACACACACACACACACACACACAAGAACGTGCAAATAGCAAAATATGAAGTGGACATACTGTACAAAGACAACCGTCTGCAGATAAGCGCGCATATACAAACACGTGATCCATGACAATATGCATGCATGCTACACAGGGATGCACACAAAGCATCTTGTCACATGGACAGAACCCCCACCACACACACACAGGCAAGCGTCAGCGAGGTCAGACAGGGCATTCAGACCCAGACACCAGTCTCTTCTCCGGGGTCAGACCACAAGGCCAAGGTCTGCTCCCTAACCCCGGTGGCCCTTAACACACACACACACACACACACACACACTGACCAAGCCAAGATAAGTACTTCGGGGAGGGGTGGTATGGGAATGAAAGAAGATGAAATGAAGGAGGGTTTGAATATGGAGGCATGCAAATGGGAATTGAGATATTTGCAATAACTTTGTGTAAAAGCCACCTAACTTTAATGTAAACCAACAAACCAATGGGAGAGAAGAAGTTCAAAAGCGTACGTCCTGGACTTTCCTTCTCACTTCTCATTCGTCTTTCTTCTTCTTTTGTTCTCACTGTCGCCTTACTCAAGAGACCCTTGCTCCACCAGACCAGCGCGATAAGGACGTGGAGGGGGCCGAGTTTACCGCGGCAGATAAGCCGTAATTGCGGGGCAGTAAAGCGACTGACAAAAAGAAAATGGAGAGCGAGGCGAGGGAGCGAGCACGGACACAAAGGGGTGAAGTGAGCAGCTAGAGAAATGATTGATTGAACTGGTGACACGGCGGTTCACTGACGGTTATCAGCGAGGGCGACCGTTTGCTCATGACAGTCATCCATGTGCGGCCGGAGGGTCAGCAGCCGGACTCAAACAATAACCATCCGCCGTGACCTGATGATGCTAACCAGCCTCTGCAAACCAAGCGAAACAATCACGCCTCTGTTCTGCAAAAATGACGAAGGAAAGAACTGAAGAAAACATATCCTAAGTCCATGTTCATAGCTCAGATTAGTTGGGGCCGTGACGGGTGGTGAGGTTCATAGCCGGTGAGGCACCGACTCCTCTGGAGTTTGTTATGCTGCCCATTCCGATACCAATCATCTGGGACTGAAATCGGGCCAATACCGGTGGCGATTGCTCTAAAACCCGCAAGGGAAGCTCAGCGTCCCCTGAAACGTCTAAAAATCTGGTTTGTGCATTTCATTCACTACACGCCGGAAAACCTTCATCTCTTGTTCCGAATCAGCTCCTCATCACAGGTAACTGACCTCATCACCGTAGAGTCACGGCCTTTTGATAAAGCCACTTTTTTCGATGGCGAAGCGTAGAGCGGGTTGCTCCGCCACGCAATACTGGACGATCGTTAGATAATTGCTAGGCTTTGTCCCGCCCATTGGACGCTTATCGTCTGTGGGGGTCTATGGGGCAGCGGGCAGGCTCAGAGGCTTGTCTTCTGCATGACGATTGGACGATCTGTCTGAGACGGAATCTCTTTTTGACAGTAAAATGAGCGAATCAGCAATCTTGAAATGTTAGCATCCACCCAAGCATTTTCTTTCCGTTGTTTTGCACTGAGCCGGAGACTGTACTTATCCCCGGTGACTTTGTCATTAACTAGAAAACTAACTAAACTAACTAAACTAGGAAAGGAGGGAAGAATTGACATATAAATAAATAAACACGTTTATGATGTAGGTCGGGAGAAAAATGAGCTTCCCGTCCTTGAATGACCAGCAGTGGCCACTGCCCTATACTCATCACACGGATAAATAAAATTAATAAAGCACCCAGAATTCCCGGCTGCTCCCCTGCTACTGGCTATATGACATGAAAAAAAGGAACCATAAATTCACCTTAATTTTGAAGAAAACATATTTTTACTTAGTTTTTCAGGAGAACATAAATCACTTGTTAAACTTCCTCTGGAAGTTAAAGTCCAAGGTCACTTTGGTTAAAAAAAAAAATGTGAAAATGTTTTCAGACACTTCTTACACCCCTTTATTTATTATAAACTGACAAAACATTTCTGTTCTTACCCTTTAGAGCGATGCATCGGTTAGCAGGTTTTTCGGTTAACACCCAAAATGTTAAACACTTTAAGCATGACACGCTACCTAGCTAACTAGTTAGCCTCAAATGACCCTCAGAAAAGGTTAAAAATGGATTGGGGAAGATCGACAAAAAAAGCCAAAAACAAACCACTTCCACACTTAACAGGAGGAGAACTATGTCAAGTTGAACATGCAGTGTGAAGGTGATCTAATCTAATGTCATCTCTAATCAGTGTAACATTACTGATGGCTGGTGACCAAAATACTACATATATCTCGTCTTTCAACAATTTTTCACTAATAGTCCATAGTCCCGAAATAGCGAGCGATCATTTATTAATTGTTTAATAAATAAAACGTGATCGAGTGAGGAATCAATGTTCAAACCCTCAAAAGGTGCAATGTTAGGCTACTGAGAATTTCACTATACGATGGACTTGGATATTTCTAATGATCTTGGTGACTGAATTGCATTATTTGCTGGCTAGATTGTGTGTGTTCATGCCCGGCTTTGTGTGTGTGTGGTTTGTCTCGTTATTAGTCTCACCTGCGGGTCATTTCCTTGTCTGCTCTGCTCCTTTGCTTGCGTCCAACGCACCTGTCCCTTGGTCTGTTTAGTCTACGGGTATTTGTCCAGACTTATTGTTCGTTGTTGCTGTCTGTCGTGCTATCTTTCCCGTGCTCAGTCTGCCCTGGTTTTGACCTTTGCCTCCGTGCTCTTTGTTTTGGGCTTTTTGAAGGATTAGACACCTGAGAGTTTCTGAATGGCCCTGCTTGCATTGGTGTTCTCCGGATACTCAGGCTTCCTCCCACATCACAAAAAAATGATCTATTAGGTTAACTGCCTGAGTTGTCCATCGGTGCGGCTGTTAGCGTGATGGGTTGTCTATATGTGGCATGTGAACATGTATCATGCTTAAATATAGTTTGTGGAGTGCCCCAGGGGTCTATGCTGGGACCAAAATTGTTAACTTTAAATTATACTTATTATATCTTTTATGCATTATTATTATTATTATTATTCATTCATTCATTTTCTGTACCGCTTATCCTCATTAGGGTCACGGGGATGCTGGAGCCTATCCCAGCAGACTTTGGGCGAGAGGCGGGGTACACCCTGGACTGGTCGCCAATCAATCGCAGATTATTATTATTATTATTGTTGTTGTTGTTATTATTATTGTTACATTATTAGTATTACAATAAAAATGAAAACATTTAAAAGGTTTGATTTAAAAAACACTTAAATTAAACAAAACCAAACATTTTAATTTATTCTATTAATTTATTTGGTTTCTGTCAGTTGTATCTAATATTTATTCTCTTTTTGCATTTTTGCTATGCTATTTTGGTTGGTTTATTTTTTACTTTATTTTTTGTATTTGTTTCTCTTTTTATATTTGTATCTTCTTTGTTTTTTAGTTACTGAACCTAGAATTACTTGTCCCATATTCATTCGGCTATTTTGTAGTGATGCGGTCAGTTCCTACTACTACTTTTTGTGTAGTATTTGATTTTGTGTCGTGTATTTGTTCTTCTATTACTGAATGAGCTATCCGCATACTCTCTTAACTCCACCATTACACATTCTAATATTTTCTTGCCCCATTAAAAGGCGGTGACATGTTAAACTATCAGGAATTGCTGAGACTCAGAGAAGAGGTCAAATTAAATAAGCTTTTTTGAACATGTTAAATTGGGTGTTCAGCATGTTTAATATAAACTAAGCCCATGCCATTACCGTTGCAGTCTCAAGAGAACAATAATGGCTCCTTAACCCTAAAAGTGTTTTTAAGAAAGTAAAAAATCAATATGACTTTGTGGGGATGTCCATGCAAAATTAAATCACAGCTTTTTTCAATAAATTTGTTTATAGTTAAATATATAATTGCCAACACGGCTTTTGCTGTCTAAGATGCTTTTTTCCACATGCTTTGAACTCTGCAGAAAAGGTGTCTCGTCTTACTCATCTGAGCTAAAGAGTGACATTGGGAACACCGGGTGCAGTAGGATTGCAAGGTTTATAGACCACACGGACACCTGAGGCTTACAGACAAGTGTGGCTATAAGTTTTCTATTTAATTTGGTAAGTGTGGCTTATATTCAGGTGCGCTCAAGTGTTTTCCCACCTGATGATAGTAATAAAAACCGCAGTGAGCCTGGTTTTATGCACATCTGGCTCAGACACAAGCAGAATGTAAAATATTTGTATTTGCTGGTGTGCTTCTGTGTTGTGTTTTTATTATAGCCCTTTAACAGCAGCAATAAAGATATATTTTTGGTCAACTGCCTTATAGTAAGTTCAGATATTTGATATTTATTTGTGGAATCAAACTTAATTCAAAAAGTACGCGCTGGGCTATGTGGTGGGTAGGTTTTCTACGGATTATCATAACCTGGATGACTGAGAGTCTTCAGAAACAACATAAGAAAATGTATTTATCTACAGTATCTGAACAAATCACTGCACGCGTTGCTGGCATTCTGCATGCATCTCCTCTCATGAATAAAATGACCTAATGTAACATTTGCATCAATTTTCAAGTTATGCTTACTCACGGCCTCCTGATATCTCACCATAACCCCAATCCCAGGCGATTAAGCACCACTTACTTGAGAAGCACTGTTCTACCTGCATTTGTAAAAATGTATTATCCCTGTGGCAAAAAAAACCCTGATCTGGTTCTCAACTTCAACCAACTCGCCTTCCTGCTCCCGGTTTATCAACAAAAACTTGGGTTTCACTGAATGACGGGTGCTCAATAAAAACCTCAAGATTCATTGAAGCACCGGTGCACAAATTGAGTCAGTAAATGGAATCACCTTTGCCATCAGTACACGAGCAAGGTTTTGTTTTATTCTAAGTAGAGTTACATTTCCTGGATGTGGAAACTTTTTAAAGGCAGGAGTAGCTTGAACTAAAGCTTTCTTGGATGTTTTGAGACAGTAAAGAAACAAAAAGACTTTTAAAAAGGTCAAACTTTACATACAAACATATTTTAATAACATCAGCTATTTATTATTGGGGTTATGTCAGTGAAAGGGAATGCAACTTGGTGTGTGTGTGTGTGTGTGTGTGTGTGTGAGTGTCAACTGACAACTTTACCGTTGGTGTGCTTGTGTGACCAACAGGCCGTACTTCCTTCCTCTCTTATGGCCCGAGGAAGACTGTGAGTTCTGTTGCTCGGTTCCTCTGGGGCCAGTACATGTGTGCGTGTGTGTGTGCGCGACATTGTGGGTACACGTGTACATTTGTGTGCATTCGGTCATAGTCCAGTGCTCACACGAGGTCAAGGGCGGGAGGCAAATTTTTTTCCGGGCTACGTCAGAAATGTCTTTATTTATTTTTTTTGTAAATTCTACACTCCATTCTTAGTCGTTTTACCAAAGACAAAGTGGCTGGGGATCGGTAAAGTCTCTGGATCAATTCAGAACGACAAAATGAAAAACTTGGAAAATGCTGCAGTGGAGGTTTATACTTCAAGATCGCTGATTCTCTCATTTCACTGTCAATCAGGATCCCGCCTCAGACAGATCATCCAATGATCATGCAAAAGCCGAGCATCCGGGCCAGCCCACTGGGATCAGTAAAGTCTCCGAATTGGTGCAGAACTTCCAGCCATCATTTTCTATGCTGCTTATTCTCATTAGTGTCGCGGGCGCTGCGGCCCTTTGGTCCAAGAAGAACAATTTTACTCTGAATTTGAATCAGTCGACAAAATGTTCCTCCATTTCTCTCTAGGACAGTCGATATGTTCTTTGGCAAATTGTAACCGCTTCTGCACATGCTTTTTTTTTTTTATTAACAAAAGGGACTTTGCGGGGGATTCTTATGACTAGATTAGCTTCACACGGACATCTTCTAACTGCCACAGTACTTACAGGTAACTCCAGAACGTCTTTGATAATCCTAAAACTGATCAGTGGAGTTTTTGCCATTCCCGTTATTCTTCAATCAGTTTTGATAGTTGTCTTCCGTTTTCTGCCAAGTGTCTCTAGTCTTACTCTCCATTTTAAGGCATAGGAGATGGTTTTAGCTGAACAGTCAAAAATCGTTTGCACATCTCCATAAGTTTTCCCCTCTCCAGTCAACTTTTTTTAATCAAAGTACGCTGTTCTGCTGAACAATGTCTTGAACGACCTTTTTTCCTCAGGCTTTCAAAGAAAAAATGCATGTTCAACAAGTGCTGGTTTCATCCCTAAACAGGACTCACCTGTTTTTTCACAAAAATTGATCACTGATCACTGATTGAATGCCACGCGGCCATTTTTCTGAACACACCGCTTTCAACTAATTGCCCAATTTCACAGCCTTAAGAGGGTGCATATCATGAATGCTGGGTCTTGTTGGTTTTCTGAGAATCTACTGCACCTACTGGTAACTTGTTTGCCATGTAGCAATAAAAATATACTAATAACAGTACTTAATCTGGTTAGTCACATTGGAGTGCTATTATTTTGAACACTACTACTGTGCTCTGCAAATGACTGGCGACCAGTCCAGGGCGTACCCACCCTGTCGCCCAACGTTCAGCATACCCCTGCAACCAGTGGCGGCTGCTGCTCAACGAGGGGAAGCTCATTTATTTCCACCTACATCATAATGTCTTTGTTTATTTATGTGCAAATTCTACACTGCGTTCCTAGTTGCTTTTAACTAAGACTAAGTTGCCGGGGATCGGTAAAGTCTCCAGATCAGTTCAGAACAATGGAATAAAAAATGTAATAAATATGCTACAGTGGGGATTTATACTTCACAATCGCTGGTTCTCTCATTTCACTGTCAATCAGCATTCCACCTCAGATAGATCATCCAATCATCATGCAGAAGCCGTGCATCCGGGCCAGCCCACTGCCCCCATATACTCACAGAGACGCTGAGGGTCCAATAGGCGGGACAAAGCCCAGCGTTTATCCAATGGCCGTCCAGTTTTGCGCAGTGGAACAACCCCCTCTACGCGTCCGCATCTAAGTCAATAGACGTTTAACATATAATGTTACATAACATTAATTCTTCACAAGCGTACACCTTTTCCACACGTACCGTACATTCCCACCGTCCTTCTATCTAACTTGTAATGCGTCTGACCGCCTTTGTAATCTCATCATGTCTTATCTGTCCACCTCGCTCTCATGTACACAGATGAATCTTTGCCGCCACAATAGCAGCTTCTCCCTGTGCTCCTATCTTCACAGCCATTGATAAGATACCTGAGCGCTGGGGGAACTAGAGTGGAGTCCAGTCAAGGTCGTGCTTTTTAGCTCGCTCACACACACACACACACACGCACACACACACGTGCATGCACACAGGACCATAAACAGGTTGTCTGCATAGTATCAGCAACGGTGATGCATTGGAATAGCCTCAGCCTCCTTCTCTCTCTTAGCTCTGTGTAAATACTCTGCTCACTGTTTATATAGTGTGGCGTGGATTCAGGTTCCAGGGACCATCACTCTGGGTCTGGGTCAGGTCGCCAGGAACACATGCACAAGAAACTTTGAGAAGTGCACGCACACACACATGCATTTTTATACTAATGCAAACCAGACTCTTTCCCCCCGTGCCGCTAAGAAAAGAGGGAGGGAAGGGAGCCCAGTCGAGAGACCGCACAGCGTTGGATCTTGGCCAAATGGACCAGCGGAGCTTGTTTGGAAAGCTTTCAGTCAGAAAGCCACTTTTTGGCAGGGGCCCTGTGAGTGCTGCTGAGCCCTGTGAAGCTGGCTGGAGCTGCTAAAATAAATAATGGTTAGGGCCAAGGGGGTAAGAGTGGCGTTTCGGGTAGGGTGGGCGGGGGAGGGTGGACGGGGGAGTCTTGATTGGGCGCGGTGATGGGGGGGAGGTTTTGGGGACCGCTCCTGTAATTATATCTGTCAGTCGACACCACTTGTGCCGCCGACGCTCACGTTTCCCCTCCTCTTTCGCTGTCAATAGATAGAGAGGGCGAAATAAATGGCGATGGCGGAAGGATGAGCGAGCCCATGGACCCCTTTAGGCGTGCAACCGGACGTGCGTGAACAACATTGCGATCTTCCTGGGGGGAGCAGGCCTGCGTTTGTGTGTGTTTGAGATGGTGGGCCTGCAGGGAAACAAACCTGGGAGGGCGAGATAAGAAGGTGTTTCACACAAGACTGTGCTGGTCGTTCGGCAGGGAGCAAAGTAGTGTCCCGTCTGCAGCCAAAAACAGCTTGTTGCACTTGAAATAAGCACTAAAAGTGTGCAACTGCACCAAAAGTGACTTGGTCATTTCAAACCCTGTGAGATTTACAGCCATTGTGTGTTCCATGCCTGGAATAGATGTAGTATGGAATGGGAGCTATACTGCATAAGTTCAAAGTCTTTTGTTAAAGAATACATTAGCAATATGAGTCTGTTGACTTTGTCTAATTCCTTTTGAAATTGATCTCCCCAATTAACCTTGTAGGTAAAATAATGTCCCACTACAACAGCGCTTCTCAAATAGTGGGGCGGGGCCTCCTTCCCCGGGGCATGCACGGTGAAGTGTCGGGGAGGCGAGAGGCTGGTAGTGCAGACCTGCCAACGTGTACACATTTATTGTACTCAACATGCAGTTTGACTCTCGAATATGCTTTTGTGCTTCTTAGCTCTCCATTTGGTCGCATTTTTCTAGTGTCTCAAGACTATTTCAATTTGGGGTGGCGTGAAAACATTTCTGTCCCCTGTGGGGGGCATGGTAGAAAATAATGAAGAGCCACTGCACTACAACAAATTATGTATTTAAAGTCGCAGTAAAGAACACTAACCCTCGGCAAGCCCAAAGAGCACAGGGAGAAATCTTACGTTATGATCGTTTTGTGTGTTTGACGGGTAGTTGCAGGCAGGATGATGCAAAATCTACCAAACCAAAAATTCCTTTGTAAAAGATGTCATGCCTATCTGGAAACGTCATCAACAGAGAGATGTTTTTCTTCTCTTGACTACCCGGTAGACGGTTTGCACTGTGGCCTGTAAGGGAAGTTAAAAATACATGAATACAAATACCACCAGCTGCAGGACTGATGTATTGCAGTATTTGCCATGCAACATGACAGATAGCGACATTTTTAGGATTGTTCATCCTTGGCTACTGAGTGCCATGCCAGTATTTTTTCAAAGTTTAAATGTAACTAGACTAAAAATGCACTTGAACTCGACAAAATACGTATTTGTTGACATCCATAATAAAGTCGGGCCAATGAACTCGCAACAATGGCAATGGCCAGTTTGATTTTTTTTTTTTAGCTCTAACAAACCAGTCTGTTTGCAAACAAAGCATCCACACGTTGCTGACTCTGTCGCGGTGAAGAATGGATAGTGGTTCTTTTACAGTTACAGGGTAATTTGCCCAAAAATGCACCTGCCAGAGCTTCATGAAGAAGGTGAGAAAGACTTGAAATCTGTAGCAAAGTAAAAAGGTGGCGTCTGTTGCAGTCGGTTGTAATTGAAAAGTATCAACATTTCATTGCACCTGCAGCTGAAGGTTAGGGTAAGCTTCATGTAAGTACCGATTCAGGTCTAAACTTGCTTGTTTTAATCCGACTACCGTTTTCAATTAAGGTGAAAGACAGATTTTTTGGGGGCTGACACTGTCAGGGCCAGTATACTCAAAAAAAAATACAATGTGAAGCATGTTGGCCACACAGTCTGGAGATCTGGAAGATCTGGGTTCAAATCTCCCTTTGGGCATCTCTGTGGGGAGTTTGCATGTTCTCCCTCTCACATTCCAAAAACATGCATGTTGGGTTAATTGGCGACTCTAAATTGTCCAGCATACACCCGCAACTACAGTATAATAGCCTATACCGACATTGACCGATATAGCTGATAATATCAGTGGCCCGATATTATAAGACATCTCAATAATAATTATTATATATATATATATATATATATATGTGTATTTACGATGGTTTTAAACCAGAGTCCCCAGTACAAAAGAAGCCTAGGTGGTATATGCAAGTTCCTAATTGGCTGAGGGCCGCACGGTGGTCGAGTGGGTAGCACATTGGCCTCACAGTCAGGAGGTTCCGGGTTCGAATCTCCATTGGGCATCTCTGTGTGGAGTTTGCATGTTCTCCCCGTGCGTGTGTGGATTTTCTCCGGGTACTCCGGTTTCCTCCCACATTCCCAAAACATGCATGTTAGGTTAATTGGCGATTCTAAATTGTCCATTAGTGCCAATGGTTGTTTGTCTACATGTGCCCTGCGATTGACAGGCGACCAGTCCAGGGTGTACCCCGCCTCCCGCCCAAAGTCAGCTGGGATAGGCTCCAGCATCCCCGCGACCCTAATGAGGATAAGGAGCATAGAAAATGAATGAATGAGTAACTGGCTGAAGTGTAGTTCTGATCGGCCTTGCCCTCTGATCTCAGCCAGGATCAGGTCCAAGGAGCTCACCCTTGAGACACAATTATCACCCTGGGCTAAATGCGCCGCCCATAAGCTGCACTTCCTATTGAAGGTCTTTCATAGGTTTTCCTTGTAGTATCTTCTTCCCTTCTAATCCCCTCCGTTTTTCCTTTTCCATCAGCACCGTGCCTTATTTACACATTGTTTGTCTTTCCTATTTATCTTTTACAACTTCTGAAATGACATCGATGATGAAGAGATAATTGAATGGGTCAGCGGCGATTGCTCAGCTTCCCATAAAACAGTGGTACCCAAAACATTTTTCCAGCGCTCCCCTTTTGGAGATAACAGGATTTTATCGCAGCCAAAAGACATGGTGATAATGAAATGTGTTCGTGGTAGCCCCCCTACCCCCCAGCCGTAACACCGGGCACCCCTAGGGGGCATGCCCCTCAGTTTGAAAACCACTGCCCTAAAAGTGTAAAACAAAGTGGTAAAATATGTAGTGTTGGTCCAGTGGTTAGCGTGTTGACCACACAGTCAGGAGATCTGGAAGATCTGGGTTCGAATCTCCGCTCGGCATCTCTGTGTGGAGTTTGCATGTTCTCCCCCCGCGCGTGCGTGGGTTTTCTCTGGGTACTCAGTTTCCTCCCACATTGCAAAAACATGCATGTTAGGTTCATTGGCGACTCCAAAGTTTCCATAGGTATGAACGTGAGTGTGAATGGCTGTTTATCTCCCCTGCGATTGGCTGGCAGCCAGTCCAGGGTGTACCTCGCCTCCCGCCCAAAATTAGTTGGGATAGGCCCCTGCTTGCCCCTGCGAACCAAATGAGGATATGCGGCATTGAAAATGGATGGGTGGATAGGTCCTGCTGTGTGTACATTTCAGTGACTAAATATGCGCTACGATAACATCATCTTTTGTTCGGAATCAGCTACTTACAGTATCACAGGTAAGACGCCACTTCCTTCTCGTTCATCCCCGCAGCATCACATCACTTTTACAGTCTACTGCGTAGAATGGGTTGTTCCAGTGCGCAAAACTGGACGGTCATTGGATGCTCAGCATCTCTGGGGGTCTATGGGGCAATGGCCTGGCCCAGGCGCTGACTGTATGATCCCCTTTAGACTGGCAGTGAAATGAGAGCATCAACAACCTGGAAGTATAACCCACCGCACTGATGTCTCACCGGTACCAGTTGAGACCTAAAGAAGGTATTCCTAACTGCGGTGTCAGTTTGAAGCAGCGGTGGTCTGAAGCCGTGCGAGAGGTGTTGATTTAACCGTAGGAAGGAGGATTAAATGGCTCATTGGTGGGGCTAGGAGGGGAGAAGGTGTGAAGCCATCAGCCCCCCGCTCCCCCCCAACCAGCAGCCAGGAGAGAGGGCCATTGGGGCTGAACAAACAAATCACATGGCCATCAAGCACTACTTACTGCTGCTGCATTGGGACTTCATTTAGACGACATTTTACTGGTCTCCGCTGTGTGTTCAACACCCACAAGCAAGGATGCCTGCGCACTCCCGACACGCACACATCCCCTCCAGCCCCCCCCCCAATGGCCAGACAATGATTTTACAAGTCCCCGTAGTGTGAGGTCTCCTATTCCCTGCGTTGCTCTACAACAACATCAGTACAAGCTTAGCGAGAGGAGGTGGTGGGGGGAGAGGAACAATTTGACTATTGAACTGCCGGTGCTCGGCGTTGTCAATAAAGCTCATAAAAAGGGTTGTGAAAGTTGTAACTGTTTTGTAAGGGGAAGTCTGTGTCAACTCCTTTGAAAGTTATGACCCATTTAAGGAGAAGTGTGCTTTAATGGGACAAGGATGCACCTTGCAGGACGTTTAGATCGATGGGAGGGGGGGAGGGGGTTCCAAATGGTCGTTACGTCTGGAACCCAACCCTTGTGTGCGCTGGCATGCGTGTGTGTGTGCGTGTGGTCGGGACGGCGCACGTGGCAGGACATTCTGCCAGCAACAGAAACCAGCGGCTGGCATTTTCTCTTTAAACATTTTCCCTTTCACTTTTATGTGCTCTCCGTCGGCCCCTCGGCGAGCCGCTAAATGTCACTCCCCCCTCTTAAAAACAAACACAGAGCAGTCACATCTCATATTAGCTGCTTTTTGGAACGGCTCTGGGCCTTCTAAATGAGCATCAGCAAGTCCTTCAGAGATCTCACATTGGCACCAACAGTTCAAATCAGATGAGAGACGTTAGGGAAAACACTGTCTGGACTTACTGATGCTGGATATGAACTCTTAGGGTACACATATGATGTAGAACGTTCCAAAACGTCCCCCTGACACCATTCAGGTGTCCCAATGGTCGCTGCGTGCAGATGTTTCCGCGGGCATCCCTCATGACCAGGGGGCGGCAACCTTTACCATCAAAATCTTCGGGAGCCGCAAAACATTTAGAAAATTGTAATTTTTGGTAATTTTACCTGTCAACAAACAAAAGTGCATCTATATGTGTAGACCTAGTCTGAGCTCATTTAAACACTGAAGTGATTGTGAGTGTTTTCTCGCTAAATCTGGAGGCTTTCCAAACCTTATTTTCTCGAGAGAAAAATGTAAAGACTTTTCCTGATGTCGCTGGGAACGGAAGAATTTCTTCGCCAAAATGGTAATTTATTGACAGTCCCTAAAAAAACAGCCAGTGGTTAAAGCGGCACTTCCTGTGCAAGCTCGCCGCACCATGAAAGAGCAGTCCGGGCACGGTGAGGGAGGACTACCGCTGTAGCTACGGAGCTGACTATCCAATGTTCAACTTTACCACGGTTTATTTGCAGACATAAAAATGAAAACCCCATATTGTTTTGAGCTCTGAGTCCACAAACAGTCAACACATAACCTGCCTCTCGTGGAGTCACCACCTCTGCGATTAGCATGTTACGGGCTGTGAGCACAAAGCGCACTTCTCGCTAAAACATATTGCCATTATCCCGTTAATTACATTGTTTTATTTTACTGCGCAGTAACTTGTTTCAAACTCAAATCAAAATTCATTCACCTTTTTCTCTCTCCCATGCAGTGTAGCAGAGACTTACTGCTACACTAGCCTACCTTCTTCTCCTTTGCTTATCCAATCAGCAGTCAGAAGACAGTCTAGATGCATTCACAGACTCGGTGGTGAGTCAGATATTTCATATTCTTTTTTTTCTCCCCTACTTTGGTGTTAAAAAAAATCACCACGGTTAGCGAAGGGAGCTGCAATAAGAAGGCTGACGAGCCAAATGTGGCTCCAGAGCTGCGGGTTGCCGACCCCTGTGTGGTAACAGCTGGGTTTTTCATCGGGACAATGCTGCATTTCACATTGCTTGCTTGACGAAGGACTTCTTCAGGGAAAATAACATCACTCTTTTTGACCATCCTACATGTTCTATATGATTTAAATTCCATAGAGAACATTTGGGGATGGATGGCAAGGGAAGTTTATAAAAATGGCCACCAGTTCCAGACAGTTGATGCCCTTTGTGAAGCCATCTTCACCGCTTGGAGCAATGTTCCCACTAGCTTCCTGGAAACACGCACATCAAGCATGCCCAAACGGATTTTTGAAGTGACTAACAAGAACGGTGGAGCTACTCATCACTGAGTCCTTAAAAGATTTTTTCTTCTGGTTCTGAAAGTTTTTTGTCATTTTTTGAGTGATGGTCTTTTGATCAGCTGCTAAACAGCCTATTTCGGTTTAATTGTTGTTTTCAATCAATGACATTTTCAAAGTGCTTTATGTCACACTCCCCCTTCTTGCTTTTGCATATTGTAGCTCTACTTAAAACCTCATTAAGATCCAAATGGTAAATGATCTGAAACATTTAAGTGTGACAAACATGAAAAAATAACAAATCAGCAGCCCCTCTCTTCTCCCCGACGTGTTTACGTGTTTTTGTAAGTACTGTGCTTTGTCCTCACCAAAATATGTGTATTGTTGGAAGCTGCTGTTAGAAGCCGACAGCAGCTCTTTATGGACTTTTATGCCAGGGAACTACAGAAGCTAGGCATCCTACGGTGGTCCACCTCAGCCTAAAGCCCCACTACTGCCTTGGCCGGGGGTCGGCAACCTGCAGCCCTTCACAGCGCTCTAAAGTTGTGTGTGTGTGAAAGTAGGGAAAATGCGTATTTTTGGGAAGAGTTCAAAATATCCAACTTTCTGTAAGACCGTGCATGCGTTATGGTTGTTCGTTATGGACTATGGAGTGCATTATGGACTTCTGACTGGTGATTTGATGAGTGTGAGAAAAATAGGGGAAGCTGTTAATATATCCACCCCCCAAAAGAAACATCTATGAAGAAAATAGTTTTCGTTGTCTCTTCTGCCAACTGTGCTGGCTTACCTGTGCTTGATGTGTGGCGAGAAACAACAACAAAAAAATGTTGACAGTCGTTTTGAACCCTTTTTTTGTAGTAGTTTATATCAAAGTAGACTTACACATGTAATAGTGGTAATCCTTGCACAGGCTGGGCTCAAACCGGCGACCGCACTTCCTCATGCCTCATGTTTTTCCTCATAAATTTACGACTATAGTTTTGTACATTTAATTTTGTGAATGTACGATTTTACTCTCAAATTTACTTTCTTCTTCCTCATAAATGTTGGACTTTTTTTCATCAGAAATTAACGTCTTTATTCTCCAAAAATTGAATTTTTTTTCTTATAAGTGTATGACTTTTTTTCATCATAAATTTGCGACTTTATTCTCCGAAAATTGAATTTTTTTCTCATTAATTTACCACTTCATTGTTGTAAAATTTGCCACTTTATTTGAAACTTTATTCTCATAAATGTATGACTGTTTTATCACAAATTTACGACTTTATTCTCTGAAAAATGAATATTTTTTAAATTCTCAAATCAACGTTTTTCCTGTAAACTTACCAATGTACAAAACCAATGTTTTTTTTTGTTTTGGTGAATGCACATTTTTTTCTTGTAAATGTACAACTTTTTTTGTCTTTGTAAATTTACGACCTTATTTTTTTCAAAAAATTTGCACTTTATTAAAAACGTTATTATTATAAATGTATGACTTTTTTAAAACTCATAAATGTACAACTTTATTCTGGAATGTGCAATGTTTTTCTTGTAAACTTACAAATGTATTGTTGTGAATTCACATTTTTTCTTGTAAATTTACAACTTTGTTTTTCATAAACGTCTGACTTCATTGTCAATGTACAACTTTTTTTTCCTCTTATGACTTTTTGTCACGCAAATGTACCACCTTTTTTTTTTCTCGTAAATTTATACTTTTTTCCTGCAAATTTGCAACAATTTTTCTTTTAACTAGAAAGCTGAAAGTGAGAGACTGTCAATCACTGTGCTGCACATTTTCCAAAGGGGGGTCAACAACATGCTACCACATCCCCACCGGCGTTCCGTTACACAAGCACACTGTACGCATGTCTGTTGTGTTCTCTTGTAACATAGGAAGTAAAATTAAATAAGACTGAAACGTTAAGCTGCTATGTTTTGTAGGTGCAGATATATGGATATTTTTTTTAGCAGATGGGTGCAAAATGGCATTTTTGTCAGTAAAGGTTGCCGACCCCTGCCGCAGATGGTGTGCGAGGAAGCCGAAGGGATCCGGGCTAACCCGTACAGCCCGGCTTTTCCATCGATCATCCTGGCCCCGACAACTAAACGACAATTTACGGCTTTTCAGATCCACCCAACTGTGAGAGAATGTTGTGTTTTTATACTCTCGGAAACATGGCTCAACGACGACAACCCGGACTCGGCCACTGAGCTAAAATAACTAACATGCTACCTTGGGGGGCAGACGTTCTAAGGCAGTCTGTCTACTACTAAGCTTAAATTCAAGACACTAATCTGTTGTTTCATTTTCGCCACACACTTTGACCAGCAGGTTTGTGCGTAACACTAAATCAGTTATTTTCTGCCATGCCCCCCCCCCAGGGGTCAGAAGTGTTTTCACGCCGCCCGATTTCAAATACTTTTGAGAAACTGATAATATTTTGTATTGTACAGGTATTTCCTGACTCTCACGCCTGCCCTGACAGTTCGTCGCGCCTCCCCACCAGGGGGGTGGGGGGGCTCGCCCCACTATTTGAGAAGCACTGCATCAAAGGCAGGTTTTTGTTCCTAAAAAAGGGTGAATTTACAATCGTATATTATTTGGGCATTTGAATGTTTAGTGGAACAACGGTGGAGCTCTACCAAGCCTAGATAGAAGCATACGGAGGCAACCAGTCAGCAAAAACTTTACTTTCTATCGACACCGAATCCTGGCTTTGTGAAGTGAAGCACACATTACATAAGGCTATAGCTGAAGATAAGTCCTGAGTGGCCTATCTGTCATAACATAATCACAAAGAGCTTAGATGAGCTCGGCTGCCCTTGGCTTACGAACACTCGTGTCATTACCCTTCGTCTTCCGTCAGCTGCAGGCCTACCGTAGCTCATTACATTAACATTAAAAAGCCTTAAAGGCGCTTCAGTGTCCCCCATTTCTGGCATATTTGGGGTTTGATGGAGTTTTTGTAAGTTTATCTTCTATACTTGGCCACACAGTCAGGAGATCTGGAAGACCTGGGTTCAAATCTCCGTTGGGCATCTCTGTGTGGAGTTTGCATGTTCTCCCCGTGCGTATGTGGGTTTTCTCCGGGTACTCCGGTTTCCTCCCACATTCCAAAAACATGCATGTTAGGTTAATTGGTGACTCTAAAATTGTCCATCGGTATGAATGTGAGTGTGAATGCTTGTTTGTCTATATGTGCTCTGTGATTGGCTGGCGACCGGTCCAGGGTGTACCCCGCCTCTCGCCCAAAGCCAGCTGGGATAGGCTCCAGCATCCCCGTGACCCTAATGAGGATAAGCGGTATAGAAAATGAATGAATGAATGAATCTTCTATACTAACAAGGAGTACTCGCTCGCCACCGGCCGCTTTTCCTCCTCTGAACTAGCCCCATTCCCCAAAACCCCCTCCAAATCTGACAGCCAATCAAAATCGAGGAAGTGTGCAGAGTTTGCTGTTGGCGATGAGTTCATTCGATTTCTGCCATGATCAGTATTTAGCTTCCCGTGACTGAAGCGGCACCCAGATTGTTCTTGGAGCGGGAAGTAATCAGTCGCTTTTGTGACACATGTTGCTCTGAAACCACTCATGTTTATATTATATTTATATTTTGTTTTTAATGGTCTGTGTGAAGTTTCGTGCACACATCCAGTGATGGCAAACAAGGAAATACACTGTCAGTCACATTCGCTGTATTTTTCTCCAAAGCACCGCGTTCAGTACTACGACCAAAGTTTTCCAACTGACTTTGTTCCACCAAAACTATCCCTTCGCTTCTTCACTAGCCTTCTTCATTTCCCACCTATAGCACTCACGGCAAGGTGCATTAGCAAACACCGGAATTCGGAACACAAGCAGGTCATTACACATCATTGCAACCCCCCCCACCCCCAAAGAATGCCAGTGCCCCTGGCTAACTGCCTGTGTGGTCCATACTGTATCTGCAACAGCCCCTTTTCTTCTTTTTCACCCAACATGGTGCTTTTCCATGTGTGATGATGTCATCAAGGTATTCTTGGAGTCAGCTTGAGACCATAGGCTGGATGTGAAGAAATGTGTGTGTCCCTTGGCGGGTAAATGTAATTAAAGAGGCGTTGAGGCGTTTGATGTATAGAATCAGGGCTGTTGGCTGTAACTTAAGCTGAACGGAGCACAGGGTGGTGAAGTCTGAGGGAAACCTTAACTATCTGCAGTTGAGGCAGGCCACAGTTTTTACAATACATTGATGACCACATGAAACGAGCGAGAGTGCTTATATTTGGTTAGTCTGCCCACACAAGAATTTTATTGGATTGCACACAGAAGCCCCGTCCATTACTTTGAGTGGTTAAAAACATGCAGACTTTTGGGTTGTTTTGGTATACAAAACTTGTATGAATAATACGGAATCTTCTGAAATGAAAAGTATTGCAAAAAAAACAACAACACTGCGGCAGGACTTCACACTGTCGGTCACTGACTTCGCTGGAAATATTCCAGTAAGTCCAGAATTGAGTGTTTTTGTATGATTACCTACTAAATTCCATGTGGATTTGGTTGAGACAGCAATAAGAGTAGTGGATCTGCTAATCCCCACTATTTCACCAACATAGCCAATATTATTCATACCATTTTTTCCCCCAAGAAATTAACATAAATAAAGCACAAGTGAGTGTGATAGAATAAGCAAACTGCTTTATGATAATAGCAATAATAATGATAATAATTGATAGTTATTTGGATATACGGTCGTATCCATCCATCCATCCATCCGTGTGCTGCTTATCTCCACTAGGGTTGTGGGCAGTGGCGATTGGGAGCTCAGCTTCCCCTAAAATGTAAAAAAAAAAATGCTATATGTACTGCTAGAATACTTTCATCCAGTGGTTTTCAAACTGGGGGACGCATCCCCCAGGGGATACCGGCATTGAGACGAGGGGCGGGGGTGTGGGGGGGATACCATGAACACGTTTCATTATTACCATATTTTTCAGGCGGAGGGGCGCTGAAAGTCATTTTATCTCCAAAAGGGGGTCACTGCAAAAAATTTTGGGAACCACTGCTTTCATCTATTGTTCAGAATCAGGTACTTAACTCAGGTAACTGACACCACTTCCCTCTCAATCATCCCCACAACGCCACGGCTGAGCACAGACGGACACACACAGTCGGACGCTGAGCGTCTACTGACATCGATGGGGGGTTGTTCCACTGCGCAAAACTGGACGGTCATTGGACAAATGCTGGGCTTTGTCCCGCCTATAGAAGGCTCGGCGTCTCTGTGAGTACATGGGGCAGGGGGCTGGCCCGGATGCTCAGCTTCTGCATGATGATTGGATGATCTGTCTGAGGTGGAATCCCGATTGACAGTGAAATGAGAGAATCAGCGATCTTGAAGTACGGACCTCCACCGTAGCATTTTCCAAGTTTTTTTATTCCGTTGTTCTGCACTGATTCGGATACTTTACAGATCCCCGGCAACTTTGTCAAAACCACTGGGAACGGAGGGTCAAATTTGCATATAAATAAACTCATTTATGATGTAGGCCAAAAAAGTGAGCTTGCAATCCTAGACTGACCAGCAGCCGCCACCGGTATGCCGTTAGGCGAGAGGCTGGGTACACCCTGGACTGGTCGCCGGTCAATTGCATAGCCCATAATATAGACATCCATACCTCGGTCGTCAAGTCGTCGTCAGTCGCCAGGTAACCTAACATTGCATGTTTTGGGGATGTGGGAGGAAACCGGAGTACCTGAGTGGGACTAAGCATGTGGTTCTACTGCGTTATGGTGAGACGCATGAGGTCCACTTTGTTGGTGACATTACAAATCTGTGACTTAGAGCAATCAGTAAACAGTTTCAACTAAAGAGTGCAGGAGTCAAAGGCTTTTGTGTTACTGAAAGGAACTACCGGTCCTGCAGCAGATGAAGGATTTCTTAGAATTTAGTAGGGTGCTCGTGAGAACAGGAGCACACAGTGGAGGCGAGAGCTCTACCAGACCAAACACCAGTAGGTCCTGTAGGTGGCGCTAATGTCCGAGACACTGTATTGAGAATGTTTTGTCAGGTGTCTCCTAAAAGCGTTATTATTGATATGGTCAAAACATCGACGCCACAGGAAGTGGCTTCATAATTTCCTGCCAAGCCGTGGTTTAGAGCAAACAGTTAAGCACTCTCTGCATGTTTGATGTCCCAGATATCGGGGACAGAATTTCCATTTTGGTGACAAGCAGCTCTACCTGAATGCTACAAAAATGCATTTTTTGCACCGCTGTTCTCGGCAGGGCTCAAGGTGTTTGTCAAATCTCTGTCTCTATCGGGATGCAGTCTGACATGTGTAATGCATTTTTCTGTTCTTTTTGCATGATTAAGCAAACTTGGCATGCAGGTGCTGCCCAGTGGACTGCACCGGTACAACAATATTCCCAGAACAAATTAAAGTAGCTGTCGTATGGATCGGTCTCGCCCCGTCTCTCCTGTTCCTTTGCACACACACGTGCGAACAAACACACACACACGCATCAAGAAAGCTGGGCAAAATGAAACAACACAGTCCGACTGGATGAGAGCGTCAAGCTCCGCGCTGCGCTGGAGCTGGTATCAGAAAACTCTCACTACAGTAATGTTAACAGCAAGCAAATTCACCCACATCCTGCTCTAAGACTAATGAAGGGGCCTCGAGTGACATCATTAATGTGCTAACTAGTTTTGGTCCTCTGCAGTCTCATCACTTATTCAGAGACACACAGACAGACATAATCAGACAGAGGTGACACGCACTTCACACTCTCAATTACGCAGTGGAGCTCATCACTTGGCAATCTGTCCCGATCATTTTAATTGGCTTGTAATACTGCCTCTGATCTCCTCGCCCAATTAACAGGCCAGTCTGCCAATCGGGCTTGGAGGCCCGATGAGCGTGTGACGCCTCCATGTCTGTGCCATATGGTACGGCACACCACTTAGAACTTGGCGGTATGTTCACGCATGCCTGTGCATGATGGGGGAGATCACAACTGTAATTTCCCATGGATTCCAACGCCACATGTGGGGTTGCAAATCTTATATATGATTGGCCATACTCATATTCTTACTCACAAATCGTAAGCGGTATTGGGACACCCGACCCGTCCCCCTTTTACTGGGACAACTTCCGCTCTTTTGCCAAGACAAGGTTTGGCACATTAGCGAGGTCTTGGATTGGATTGGATTGTCCTGGTAAGCTGAAGCATTAAGAATGGAACTACGGGTGTATATTAACCTGTGATCACACTGAGCTTTTCATGCTGTTTACTCGTCCGATAACTTCTGTTTGTGCTGCAATTTCCCAGAAATTTTGGATTATTTCCAGTCTTCCTTCGAGTCACTGCGAATATTTGTACTTCCGATCAGTATCGTTCCATTTCCGCATTTGATCGGCATTTATAACGCCCCCATTAAGTTGGAGGGGAGCAGGAACCTGGCAGAGGGGGGTGAGTTTTCAAGGCTTGCAATGCGATCATTGGTCAAGAGGCGGCTAATCTAGCCCAAACGCTGGACCCACGCCCCCGTGCCGAAAAAAAGTCAGATTCGTGGGACTACCATCGTTGGGGTTTGCGGTTTGCCAACTACCTGGGGATCCTGCCGGAGCCGCCATCAGGCTTCTGTGCTCTCGCATCCAGAGTTTCCTTAAAAAGGCGTCTGATCCTCTAGGTTTCACTATTGGTTTTGAAAAAGTATGGTTCCCCTTTGAGGGGTCACCAAAGTGGGGTCTACAGGTAGCCTCCCCACGATCACACGAGGCACCCGCAAGCCTGCTTTTCAGTCCGGTTCCGAGAACGCTAGAAAGAAATGCATACTGGACTACAGAATATGAGTTGTGGATACCAGAATTTTGTTAATGTTCTGGTAAAACAAGAATATTTGGTTTGTTTGGGTTGATGACCCCATGATATAACCAAAAATAAAATAAAACATTTATTTTGTTATTCACTCATGATGATTGGTATCGGTTTCGGCAGCATAAAACCCTGACCCAATTCCAGTTCTCTGCTGGAAACTCACGTATTTTCTCCGCATCGCTGTCTCCTTGTCTTCTCGTATTTTTTAACTTACATTTAAAAAAAAAAATCCCGCAACAGGTAAAAAGTCATGCCTTCAAAATAAAAGTACACCAGTCAAACACGGTTGGTTGTGTGGAGAGACGATTTCCTCTTACTTTTCCTCAACTGCAAATGTTGAGTTTACTGGTGTACTTATGGCCGTTATCGTCATCGTGTCATCAGTTGTCAGTCTATAATTCCATTTTGTTGCACGTCCATGAGCATGCGCATGGAATCGTTCCCAATTGGAATCGTGCGCTCACTCTCATCAAACGTGCTATAGGTGTTGAGTGGTCCCAGGCATGGTAGGATTGGCCTCGCGTCAGTACGTCCCACACCCAGTTATGGTACTTGGCTCGATCCGCTTCAGTTTCGGGTGGTCCTGTTTCCACAGTAGTCAGTCGTCACAGGACACCGGACTGACGCATGGAAGTCTAAGAGAACTACAATGCAGTAGAAGAACTACTAGAAATCCTGTGTAGTGTAGTTACTGTATTACCAGGTGCTGAACAAGGTGTGTTGTTTTGTCGCTATTGTATGTGGGTCTCTTGGCTAGTCAACAATTTGTGTATCTTTATAATAATAATAATTATTACAATAAATGTGTCTGTTGGAAGCAATTCTCCAGATTATGCATTGCCAGAAATGTCTTCCTGAGTCTGACATTGATGAGGAATGACATGGATTGAGGACTCTGATTGACGAAGATTCCCAGTCTTTGATTGTAGCCAACCAATTTGTTCATCACAGGGAGGCTGAAACCAATATTGATTTTTTTTAAATAGCCGGCACGTCATTATTACAGACAGAGGAACCCGCCATGCTTGTTATAACTTCAAATAAAAAAAGAGTAAAAAAGGATCATTACATTGTAAATAAAGTGTTTGTTTTTCCATGTTCTACCATGATTTCCTTTTTGGTGCTTTAATTGAGTTATTTCTGTTTTCTGTCTGTCACCCTTTACTTTGGTTAAAGGGAGCTGGGATTTGGTCTGTCATTTGTAAGTACAGTCCTGTTTAGTTTATGTTGCTCGCAGGTTTGTTGTTTTTACTTTGTTTTTTCACCTGGACTTTTTCCTTTTCCTTGGACTCCTGTTCCTTGTGTGCATGTGTTGCACTTTCGTTAGCTGTTTTCTTGTTCCGTCGTCTAATTCCCCTGCTTGTGCACATTCCTGTTTCCACCTCCCATGGCGAGTTTTATGGTAGCCCTGGCTGTGCCTCCCAGCCTATTTTGCAATTTTGAGTTTTGCAACGTTCTGTGTAAGCTAAATTTGTTAAATAAAAAAGTTACCTGGTTTCACCAGTTACCATGTCCGTGTTGGGGTAACGTTACTCGACATAATAGCTACACATAGCACAGAGCTTCCTAAAAATTCAAAAGCCAAGTCCACACTGGACTGAATTCTATCAATGCTCAATATTGTAAAAATGTAAAGCACAGTTTCCGCAAGGACAAAATCTCAAAACACAATCCACATGGATAAAACCCCCATCCATCTCTTCCTCTTATCTGAGGTCGAGTCGCAGAACCCTAACCAGGCTACTTTGCACAGCTCTTCTTGGCAGACCCCAAGTCGTTTACGGGCCATTTGAGAGATATAGTCTCTCCAACATGTCCTGGGTCTTCCCAGAGGCCTCCTACCGGTTGGACGTGCCCTGAACACCTCCCCACACAGCCGTCCAGGAAGCATCCGGACCAGATCCCTGAGCCACTTCATCTCTCTCCTCTCAATGTAGAGGATCAGCGGTTCTACTCTGAGATTCTCCCGGATGACAGGGCTTGTCACCCTATCTCTAAGGGATAGCGCAGCCACCCTACAGAGAAAACTCATATTGGCTGCTAGAATCCACAATCTGGTCCTTTCAGTCACTACCCAAAGCTCTTGACCATAGGTGAGGTTAGGAACGTAGATCGACTGGTGAATTAGGATACCAATCGGCCGGTTTATCTCACGTTCCATCCTTCCCTTACTCGAGAACAAGACCCCGAGGTACGTAAACTTCTCCGCTTGGGGCAAGATCTCATCCCCAATCAGGACATGGCACTCTACCCTTTTCCGGGCGAGAACCATGGACTCGGATTTGGTGGTGCCGATTCTCATCCAAGCAGCACCACACTCGGCTGCGAACCGATCCAGTCAAAGTTGAACATCATGGCTTGATGACGCAAGCAAGACCACAACAGCTGCAAAAAGCAGAGGCCCAATCCTGCAGCCACATCCCGGATCCCCTGATGCGCCTAGAAATTCTTTCCATAAAAGTAATGAACAGAATCGGTGACAAGGGGCAGCCCTGGTGGAGTCCAACCCTCACTGGAAACGGGTCTGACATGAGAAAACCTTACATTAATAACTAGGGATGTGCCGATCAGGGTTTTATGCTGCCGATTCTGATACCAATCATTGAGGACTGAAATCGTCTTTTAACCTGCTATCCCTGCAAGATAATTAAGTTCCATACGGCAGACATGATTGTTGTTTTGTTGTCGGGGAAAGTGGGGGGAAGCTTCGAATTTCACAATCCACATGTTTTGTCTTCCAATGCAAAACATCCATCCATCCATTTTCTATGCCGCTTCTGCTCATTAGGGTCGCGGGTATGCTGGAGCCTATCCCAGCTGACTTTGGGCGGGAGGCGGGGTACACCCTGGACTGGTCGCCAGTCAATCGCAGGGCGGACATACAACCATTCACACTCACATTCACACTCTAATGGACAATTTAGAGTGGTCAATTAACCTAACATGCATGTTTTCGGAGTGTGGCGAGAAAACCCACATTCACAACACACATGTGGGAGGAAACCGGAAACTTACCCCGGAGAAAACCCACGCACGCACGGGGAGAACATGCAAACTCCACACAGAGATGCCCAACGGAGATTGCAAGCCTGAACCTCCTGACTGTGAGGCCAACATGCTACCCACTCAATCACCGTGCGGCCCCCAATGCAAAACAATTTTTCAATAATGAAGATTTTTTTCCAAACATGAATTTGTGGAATTGAATATGGTTATTAAAAAAGCTCTTCAAAGCATTAAAAATAATCCGACCAAAGTATTGCTGAATTAATTTTTTTTATTACACAGCATGACTAACAATATTGTTTGGCTTTTGTGAGTCAGGTCCCTAATGAAAATAAAAGTCCATCCAATAAAAGCTAACATTGGGGAAAAAATGGGTGTTCAAAATACTGCAGAGATGGGCTCATTGTGTTGTTCCAAGCTGCTGTTTAATGTGTGGCCTGTAGAGGGCAGGGGTGTTCAGCATGCTGGTTAGAGCAGGGGTTTGGAGTCAAGTGCGTGGAAAAAGAACACTAAGAAGTGTCGTTGCGCTGCGCACGTGGTGAGGAGCGTCTGCCTGAAGGACTGTGAGTTCACATGCAAATAAATGGCCAGCTGAATTACAGCCATCCTGACGTTTAATTATTCAGCCGCCATTGCAATACTTTTAGGGTGGGACTAATTATTGACATGGTTATAGATTAATTTGTGGTGTGATTTAGAACATAGGAGTTTTTCAGAGCAAAAGTGATTTATTGATGGTATTAGTATCAGCGGTTAGAGCGGCACTCCCGCCGCCATGACAGAGCACACACAGAGAGGGAATTACTGCCACAGAGCCGAATATCCAACGTCCAACGTGAAACTAACTTCACCACAGTACCCTGCCGACATGTCTGGATGGTGGTGTTGCGTTTTCTTCTTCATCTGTGGTGGCAGGAGTCGTGTCGCAACCAGCTTTAAGGCGCATCAGCCCAGTCTCTTGGCGAAAGCTGATCTTATCTAATCTTCAAAATACAGAGGATCGGTAGCCGATACCGACCCTGAAGATGTGATCGGGACACCCCTAAACCCTACACCGTATGAAAGGGGATCTACTTTCATGACCGGCATTGAAAAGCATTTATCGGCATTTGCAGATCTCGTGATTTTTCGTTGAAAACGGGCCGACGCTAATCGGTGGTGGGCCGGTCGGCGCACCCCATCAATAACCTGGGTTAGCCACTGCAATGCACGATTCAGAGAATTAAGTGTAACTCTTACCAACTCGCTTTTTTAGTTCAGTGCAGTTTAAAATTCATCATTGTGCTGGAGCTAAAGCTGTCTGTCCATTAGAGAGAGAAGTAGCAGGAGCACATAATCTCTTTCCATTCCTCCTTCATTCCCAGAGGATGCAGCGATATAACTCCAGAGGAGTCAAAAAGTCAAATCGCTGTAAATCTTGCGACTTCACAGTCCAAGGTGTTAAACTTGCAGCAGCTCTGCCTCTTGACCAAAGCGCAAGCTTGACAGTTCTGGGCCCGGAGACCAGCATCCCCGAGTGCTGAATGCCTGGCACAACTCAGCTAATGGCTCAATATGCAGCCTGCTCCAGTGGCGCTCCACCTGACACGAGGAGACAGACAAGAAAGGGCACCTTATTGGAAGTGACAAAAAAGCTGGGGTGAATTCACACCAACAAAACTGCCAAGAAGAGGAGAGGATGGACTGAAGGGTGAGTCTGTCTGGCCCCGTCTTGTGTCCGTTGCTGTTTTTGGCCCTATTAACGTGGCTGCAGAGCCATCCCAGCACTGCTGTTTCCCCATTAACAGAGACCCACATCTGTTTCTCTCATTCCAGTCGTGTTTTAAGGTCCCAGAAGGTGCCGTTAAATTAGAGCCAGTGCAGGTTTATAAATGTAAAATCCCCCAATAATCTGGAGCTGACATGACCCCTAATCTTCTTGCACTTGTCAGTGGGGTGATTAGCGCTAACTAGCTCTTTGGCAGCGTCCACATGTGTTTTCTGTGCCAGACTTTCAAGCCGTAGGTGGGGATTTTACGAGCAAAGCATTATTTGTGACTTAAACATGGTTGCCACATGTGGGACATAAAAATATGGATTATGTCTTAAAAAACAATGACACTGATTTCTTCATGAATTCATTGGTTGGCCTGCAAAGGCAAGCTGGAATGGGTTTTAGTCGATCAAACACCTTTTGGGAAGGACCCAAGAAGGTGCCAACTCATGTTCAACATCAGTTAACCCGCTGACCTCACAAATGTTCACAACGATTGGTTAAAAATTCCCACAGACACACCGCAATATCTTCCCAGATGAATGGAGTCTTGTATTCCTGTCACGGGGAGAGCAACAAACCATATTTTCCCATTATGTTGTATTTCCTAACACCAATAGCAGGGGCAGGGAACCTACGACTCGGGAGCCAGATCTGGCTCTTTTGAGGACCACATACGGCTCTCAGACACCGTAACATTTCTTTATTTTCATTTAGTTTATCTTCAAATATATGTGACATATCCCGTCCGAAGTCTGAGTGATTTGAAATCTAAAAATACTACAAATACCCCAATCTAAAAATAAAGCAAGAAACTTTGAGGAAACAGCAAACATTTAAACGTTTGACAAAAATTAAGTCAAAATATCAAGTCAAAAGTTGCGCAGAAGGTTGTAATATTAGGAGAATGAAGTCAAAATATTAAAGGAATAAATTATAATATGAGAAAAGTTGGAAAAAATAGAAAAAAAACAGCAAAAATTGAAAAAAACACTGTAATTTTACGAGTAGAAATTCAAAATATAATAAAAAAACTTTTAATATTAAGAGTAAAAACCATGTCATTTTAGTAATAGAGTTCATTTATAGTTTTTAAATGTTGCAAAATTAAGAATTAAACAAAACAATATAAAGGGAGAAATTTACTCGGGGATAAAGTAAAATATTGTGGGAATAAAGTCAAAATATTACAGGAATAAATTATAATATGAGAAAAGTTGAAAAAATAGAAAAAAAACACCAGAAATTGAAAAAAAACTGTAATTTTACGAGTAGAAATTCAAAATATAATAAGAAAACTTGTAATCCATCCATCCATCCATCCATCCATCCATTTTCTATGCCGCTTATCCTCATTAGGGTCACGGGGATGCTGGAGCCTATCCCAGCAGACTTTGGGCGAGAGGCGGGGTACACCCTGGACTGGTCGCCAGTCAATCGCAGGGCACATATAGACAAACAAACATTCCCACTCACATTCATACCGATGGACAATTTAGAGTCGCCAATTAACCTAACATGCATGTTTTTGGAATGTGGGAGGAAAGCGGAGTACCCAGAGAAAACCCACACACGCACGGGGAGAACATGCAAACTCCACACAGAGATGCCCAACGGAGATTCGAACCCAGGTCTTCCAGATCTCCTGACTGTGTGGCCAATGTGCTAACCACTCAGCCCCGAAAACTTGTAATATTATGAGTAAAAACAATGTCATTTTAGTAATAGAGTTCATTTATAGTTTTAAATGTTGCAAAATTAAGAACCAAACAAAACAATATAAAGGGAGAAATTTACTTGGGAATAAAATAAAATATTGTGGGAATAAAGTCAAAATATTACAGGTAAATGTCAAATTTTTGCTTTATAACCATTTTATATTTAGTGCGATATTTTTTGCTGACATTTTAAAGTAAAACATGACAGGAATAACAGTGTTCAAAATAACGTTCAACATATAAAACCTTCTCAGCGCTTTCATCCTTCCAATCTGGAGACTTCTTATCTTCTAAAATTGATGGCGCACTTTTAGTTGTGTTCACTTTTGTTTTTAAATAGGATAAAGCTCTCATGAAAACACAGGTGAAAATATGTCTCGTTTATGGAGCTCCTAGCCCAAAAGGTTCTCGGTCCTTGATGTGTAGGAATAAAACGGTGGCAAGCAGAGGAAAACACGGTACAATGGCCTGTCTCGTCAGTCGGTAGTGGCATAAAGTAACACACATCACAAGCTAAGTCCGTGTAGGACAGCACCGCAAATGGACGCGTGGAGCGTGTAGGACCCACCCAGCAAGAATGAGTGGAAACGTGCCTTCGAAAACTTTGCCGTGTGTTGCCAAACAATCAATGTAATGTATATCAGATCTCCATGCAAATGAATTAGTTGAAGTCACATTTATGAGCTTTGCAGTCACGACATCAGTCCCAACTTATTTGCTTGGATCTGCATTTATTTACTCTTGACATTTTCCTTTTTTTTCTTTTTAATCCTGGAACATATGCACATGAACTCTGCATATTTTCCAGTGAAATCGTGTTAATGCATGCCCTTTTCTATAACCTTGATTATTTGGTTGCGGACATTGATTTCTGCCCGGGGCCATACTACTGAAAGTGCAGCAGCGTAGCTCAGCGAATATAATGAACTTAAGAGAGAGCTAGCTATTACCGCAACCTCTGACATTTTGACATTATCAAATGCCTTGTTTAAATTGTACATATGGAACAAAAACAGCGCATGCATATCATTTGCATGCCTCTTTAATAACCACTCAATTACTCGACTAAAATTCCTCATCAAATATGAAAGTTGATTCAGTCAATGTCAAGTGCGGCGGAGTCTGTTTTTTTTTTTTTTTAATTATAAAAATTATAATTATTTGATTTAATTATTTAATTATAATTGCGGCAACTAATTCAAACTGTATTTTATAAAGAAAGCTAAAAACAAAAAAATTGAAAAATAAGCAGCAATTCTATGAGAAGAAACTGCAAATATTTTTAAGATTTAATCCAATGAGGAAAAAATCATGCGTTTAAATATTAAATAAAAAAAACCCATTTTTTGTTATGTTATGAGAAACAAAAATGGTTGCGAAAAATTTATGTCACAAAAATAAAGTGAAAATATGGGAAAAAAGTCGGAATTAGGAGAAAAAAATTTACAAGAAGAAAATGGCAGAAACGGGCAAAAAAAAAAACCACAGTAATTTTACAAGATTAAAAAATCAAAAATCAAAATATGATAATAGAAAAAGTGGTATTCTACTGAAAAAACAGTTTTTTACAAAAATACATTTATAATGTTATGAAGAAAAAAAAATGTCATTTTAGTAACATAGAGAAATATTAAAGAAAAGATATGCTATTTTAACAGTCATAATCAAGAAACAAACTTAACTAAAATTTGTAATTTAGGATAAAGGAATTGGATAAAGGAAAATGTTACAAAATGGCCATTTGCGGCCCGTGGCTGTTTTTTTAATTGGCCCTCGCCAAAGAGCTAAAAAAAAAAGGAAAAATATGCACTTTGAGTGAAAATATTAAGAGAAATAATTGCAATTAAAAAAAAAATTACTTATATAATAAAAAACCCCATAATATTATAATAAAAAACAAATTAAGGTGTAATTTTTAGAAAATGAGGTGGCAGAATAGTTATGAAAATAAATTTGAAAATATTTATAAGAAGGATGTTTAAATTGACATTTTGAAAAACAACTGTAAGTTTAAAAAAACAAAGTAAATTTTTTAACTGAGGAAAAAAAAAATCATTTTAGTAGTGTGGAGTTGAAATATTTTTTTAGGTTGGATTTTTTAGGTAGTAATATAATGGTAAACAGAAAAATAAAATTTGGCAAATTAGGTTTGTGCAAAAGTTATAATATTACAGGAATAAAGTCACAATATTAACAGGAAAAATATATATAGATTATTTAAAAAGAAAGTCTTTGGGAGAAAAAAACATCAGCAAAAATGGGGCAAAAAGAGCAAAAGGGTGAAATTGATACTAATGATAGGCTTTTTTTTGACATCATATCACAAAGCTGAGAGGCAGTTTTTTCTTTGCATATCTTCATGTGTTGCTTTACAAAATATCAAAGTGGTCCTTACATCCTTCCATTTTCGCTGGAAAAAGTTTGGATGCCCCTGCCATTCGGGAATGAAGCGGCAAAACAAAAACTTTAAAAAGACTAGTTAAAAAGAAAGTTGAATACGTGTAAAATAATACAAATAAAAACTACAAAAAAAACTGAAAAAATAAAAAATAAAATTTGGCAAATTCGGTTTGTGCAAAAGTTGTAATATTATGCGAATAAAATCATAAAATTATGGGGATAAAGTCACAATATTAACAGGGAAAATATAAAAATTATTTTAAAAGAATGTTGAAATCTTTGGGAAAAAAACAACAGCAAAAATGGGGCAAAAAGAGGTTGAAATTGATATTAATAATACACTTTTTTACCTGTATGGTATTATATTGAAATACATGTAACTTCTAATATGTATGCTACATGTGGCCCTGGGTGGAAAAAGTTTGGACACCCCCGGTTTTCAAAGGTAGAGGGAGAGCTCCACTTACCCACAATAACCTTTGACCGCACGAATCGTTCTAAATTGTAACCCTTGAACATACGGGCTGCTGAAAAAGCAGGAGGCACCCCGAGGAATGGCGTGCCGTCCCGGAGAGGGCAGGTACGAATGTGAGAACCGCCGTGACCCAGGATGCTTCTGTGTGTCGGGGTCCATCTAAATTGACCGCATTTATTTTCTTTTCCCGAACTTGTCCCCTCCCCCCCTTTTCGGCGTCAACGTGTTTTCACTTTCTGTCTTTATCCTTTTCATCATTCTCCTCTTTAGTCTCCCAAAGCCCACCCCCCTTTGTCACCTTCACTCCAACCTCCGCACCCCCTCCCTGTCCTTCTCGCTCTGTCTGGAGAGGAAACGGTGGCCATTAAATGTGTCTGCTGGGGTCTGGGGGTCTGGAGAACAACCGTCACATTGTGTGACCCCGCCTTGGACCCCAGACGGACTAATGAATAAGGGTAGAACTGCGCCCCCCCCACTTTTTTTTTTCCCCTCCATCCCCCTTCATGCCAGACCTCTGGTAGGTAATTCCCGCACTTCTTCTTTCACAGGATCCCAGACATCTCCCGCGGCCTTTGACTGAGGGCTTATCTTTTCAGAGGGAAATATGTGTCATTTGGGGTTTAAGGGGAAAGCAAAACAAAAACATTGTAACTAATGTACAGTTCGACACCCCTCCCCGTCTTAGCCCTGCCACGTTCTCGTCCAAAACTTCCAGGGTAAGGACACAGGATGAAGGAAATAGTTTGAGACATCTCCAGTCTCCCCAATTATCTTAAGGAATATGTAAATTAGGGACGAGACAGTAGCAGGATTATTTGCAACTGGCAACACCCATGACAAGAAATGGACGAAAGGGTCGGCGGAAAACAGGATTATTCTAATACGGGCGGGACAATGGCGCTCTGAGATGATGTTCAAAACATGTTGACAAAATATGCCCTAAAAGGGTCCAAAAACCGTAAGAACATTTTTTTCAAACAATGCAACGTCTGATCATGTGTGCACGGACAAACTGGAAAATCCATCCATGTGGTCTCGGAGGTATGCTGGAGCCCATCCCAACTGACTTCAGGTGAGAGACTTGGTACACCCTGGACTGGTTTCCAGTCAATGGCAAGGCAGACAAACGACCAGTCACACTCCCGTTCATACCTGTGGGCAATTTGGAGTCGCCAGTTAACCTAACATGCATGTTTTTGGAATGTGGGAAGAATCCGGAGTACCCAGAGAAAATCCACACACGCACCGGGAGAACATGCAGACTCCACACAGAGATGCTCAACGGAGATTCGGACCCTGGTCTTCCAAATCTCCTGACTGTGAGGCCAACATGCCAACCGCCGTGCACGGACAAATTGAAACGGAAAATCCATCCATCCTGTTTCTGCGCTGATCATCCTTATTAGGAGCCAATCCCAGCTGACGTTGGCTGAGAGGCTTGGTACAGCCTGGACTGGTTTCCAGTCAATGGCAAGGCAGACAAACGACCAGTCACACTCCCGTTCACACTGCTGGACAATTTGGAGTTGCCAGTCAACCTAACATGCATGATGTTGGAATGTGGGAGGAAAAGCAATGCAGGCGCGGGGAAAACATCCAAACTCCACCCAGAGATACGCGAGCGGGGAATCGAACCGAAATGGAAAACGGTCCATCTCATTGTTCAGGGACGCCCACGACTTAAAAAACCCGTGTAGCCCTCGGAGATGTAACGATGGCGACGTGCATGAGCTCCCTTCCTTCACCTTCCCGGGTCCCGTCTGCAGCGCGAGTCGTCCGACCGCAACACGGTTACGAGTATTCCGTCAGTAGCTTAACGCGCTTACACTTACAGCTAATGTATTCCGCACGCCGCGAGACCGGCTGCCGCTATCAAAGGACTTGCCTGAGCGGTTGTAATAACTGGAAAATTATTTCTGATGGCCCGAAACAATCTTCCGAATCATCACAGAACTTTATTAAAATAATATCAAATCAAATTAGCCAGTGTCCCCCTGTAATGAATTAAGTAAAGGGTTATGCCAGCATTAATCCCATCATGCTCCGAGGCACGGGGGCGGTGGGAGCGTTTAATAAACCAGTCAGTCCCTCGGAGCGGAGGGGCAGGCTGTGGCTCCACAATCCACCCCGATGCCCGCACGGGAAGAGGGAAATACATCAAAAGACTTCCTCTCGCCTCGCGTTCTCTCGGCTCTCCGTCCCCTCCAACCCTCCACCTCCCTTTATTCTCTCCATTCCCTTTCCCTCCCGTCCTCGCTCTCTTTATTTCTTATTCCCCCTCCAACGATCACCAACCCATCCTGTGTCTTCCTAAATAATCTGTCGCCTCCCTCCTCCCTCCCGATGCACCATCATGCCGGTGGGTGAGATTATTCATAAGGGGGTGAATCTTAGTGGAATCTCAGTAGGCTGCTGATAAGTGATGAAGCCCTTTGGGATGGATTGGCCTGTCCTCCCAGTGCCAGCTCTCTCCACGGAACTGAGGAAGACCAAATCAAATAAGCTCCTCAACCAGTGAAAGGGGAAAACAAATTTGGCGTTTAAAAAAAGGGAGATATTACATTGAAAACTGAGCCTACCGTTTTTAGCCGAGACGTTTTTGAGACTCAAACCCAGAACTTTGCGCCAGTGCGTATCCAATTTCCGTAACACTGAACTGGACTGCTGACTTTGGACTGGACCAGTCAACCGAAGGACTCGGTTAGGTAACCGTTTATTCACGACTGTGGACTTGGGACCATATTTCCGTAGATCCATTTTCTGTGCCGCTTATCCTCATTAGGGTCGCGGGTATGCAGGAGCCTATCCCAGCTGACTTCGAGTGAGAGGCGGCGTACCCTGGACTGGTCACCAGTCAATCAACCAAGCATTCCCAGTCACATTCATACCTATGGACAATTTAGAGTCCCCAGTTAACATTACATGCATGTTTCGGGAATTTGGGAGAACACCCGAGTACCCGCTACATGCAAACTCCACACAGAGATGCCCAACGGTGATTCAAACCCAGGTCTTACAAATCTCCTGACTGTGTGGCCAACATGCTAACCACTCGACCACCGTGCGGGACTAAGGACTATCCATGCACCCCTACATTAGGGATCTCTGATAATTATCGACCTAATCAAAGCGCAACATAAAACTTGTAAACACCCTTGGGTGGCGAGTAAAAAGCTGGTATGCTGGAGCCTATCCCAGCTGACTTTGGGCGGGAGGCGGGGTACGCCCTGGACTGGTCGCCAGTCGATCGCAGGGCAGACAAACAAACATTCACACTCTAATGGACAATTTAGAGTCGCCAATGAAGCTAACATGCATGTTTTTGGAATGTGGGAGGAAAGCGGAGTACCCGGAGAAAACCCACACACGCACGGGGAGAACATGCAAACTCCACACAGAGATGCCCAACGGAGATTCCAACCCTGAACCTCCCGACTGTGAGGCCAACGTGCTACCCACTCATCCACCATGTGGCCTGGTTGAAAGTGTTTGGGTCTTTATTTGGACCAAATCAGTCGGAATAAACTCAGCCCAATTTTCAACTTCTACTTCTGCGCCCAGAAATGACATGTAGTGTTTTTGTGGGTTCAGACCTTTTGAGTACAAAAGGCGACAGGATATAAGGCCTCTTCCAACCCCCTACTGTACATGAAACGCATCCCGGTACTGTGATGGATGCAATCCCAACACATTTCACCCCCCCCCCCCACACCGACTCCGGAAGCTTAACCACCCAAAACAACCACCCCCTCTGCTCCTTATGAAAGCGTTTGGCCGCCATTCACAGGTCCTGTTGCTGCACGGCGCGGGTCTTGGTGCGGGTCAGTGTCGTTGCGTGCAGGTGGAGAGGAGATAGCATCACCACGTAGGGGAGGGGGGGGGGTTAAGGCACGGATGGCAAGACAAAGTAAAGCGTTTCATGTCGGGCAATGTCCGTGCGGTGGTGCAACGGGCCCGAGGGCCTGCCTTTAAATACGTTAAGGCACGCCTTGATATCGCTGCATCTTGAGAGTTAGTCACTGCCTGGCTTGTGCCGGAACGCTTTGATGGGCATCGCTGATAACCTCATCTCCCCAACTCACACACTTCAGCGTGTGAGAAAGTGTGGGATGAGGGGGGAGGGGGGGGTTCACCACGCTGTCTTCCCCTCCGGAGGGCTTGTCCTGTGCCATCTGGCACCTCAGATGCATGGGCATGGCGGGGCCTTTGTGTGTGTGTGTTTCTCGTAGGGAGGGCATTTTAACACAACTACATGGACGGAACTATGGGGACAGTTGGCCATTGCCCAGGAGCAAAGGAGCTGTAGTAGATTCCCGTACCTTTTTCTGATTTTTTGTGTAAAAAAAATATTTTTTTGTATTTTTATTTTTTTTCTCTCCCAAAGTAGGGCATTTTTTTCCTCGCAGAAAACGCATCTCATTTGCCCTAAGATGGTAATGATTTATAAATACGTGATACTGAATGTACAGCATACATGCAGCGCTGTTATTGGAAAAAAAGCCCTTCTTACACGTATTTATGCTCGATTGATCATGTTTTTGGAATTCCGCACCTCCAGGGTCTTAGCGTCTCGTGCTACCGGGACGTAAGTGCGGTTGTGGGGACTCACATTTCCCACCCAACGCTACACGTCATTGGTTTTTGGGCTTAATCTGTTTGGTGCGTCATTGCCTTGATTTATCCCAGAAATAGACATCGAAAATTGGGTGTGGTTTAGTCCAAATATAGCCCGGGAAATCGACATTTTTCAGCCAAATTTAGACAGGAAAGACTCCCAACGTTGCCGCATTTTTGCTCGATTGCAAAACATGTCAAAGGAGGTCGTCGGAGATGAAAACAAGGAGGAGTTAACATACTCTTAATATACAATGTTTCATTGTTCATAGTACCATGTTCGGACTACCCAGCATGTCTTGCGGGCATTCGGAAATATTATGTTTAACGCATTTGGGTTAAACTCAAACGTCAAAAATGATGCACACCCCAAATCTCCGTTGGGCATCTCTGTGTGGAGTTTGCATGTTCTCCCCGTGGGTGTGTGGGTTTTCTCCGGGTACTCCGGTTTCCTCCCACATTCCAAAAACATGCATGTTAGGTTAATTGGTGACTCTAAATTGTCCATTAAAGTGTGAATGTTTGTTTGTCTATATGTGCCCTGCGATTGACTGGCGACCAGTCCAGGGTGTACCCCGCCTCTCGCCCAAAGTCTGCTGGGATAGGCTCCAGCATCCCCGTGACCCTAATGAGGATAAGCGGTACAGAAAATGAATGAATGAAATGAATGAATGATGCACACCCCTGATTCTAGAGCGTGTCTGTGGGACGGTTTTAACTTCTAAAAATGTAGGAGGTCAGATATCACTGGTGCTGGATGGGAAGGTCAGGCTCACAACTTTTGGCATTAATAAAAAAGTGTAAACATAATCAGTAGGGTTGAGGTCGGTTCTTCCACACCCAACTCATCTATGCCTTCGTCTACCTTAAAAATATGAACATTGGACATGCATCCGTTTTCTATACCGCTTCTCCTCATTAGGGTGGCAGGTATGCTGGAGCCTATCCCAGCAGGTCAGACCAACAACCATTCGCACTCACATTCATACCTATACTTAACCTAACATGCATGTTTTTGGAATGTGGGAGGAAAGCGGAGTACCCGGAGAAAACCCACGCACGCAAGCTCCGCACAGAGATGCCCGACGGAGATTCGAACCCAGACCTCCTGACTTGCTACCCACTCATCCACCGTGCGACGAAATGCATTCATTTATTCGTAGGTTGTTATGAATGTGTGTTTACATTATTAAAGTGACATTTTCAATGTTTTCAACGGTCAAAGAAGGACAATTACCATTACGGGGGAACTAAGAATCGTAGCCCGACCTCTAATTGACGAATTTGTCCTTTACCTTGTAAGGACTACCTCCACTTTCCCGGCCTTCTGTGCGTGTTTAGTTGCTTTTTTTCCCCTCTTTCAATCACTTTCCCGCTACGTTTACTCCTAACCCGGTGTGATGATTGATTCTGTCTGTCGCCGCTGCGCTTGTTGTCCCTTCATCCCGCCGCCTCCCTCCAGTGTTCCCCGTTCTCTCCTGGGCCTGTGACGCACGGGAACAGCTCAGCCAGCTGATGAGGGCCGGTTAGAGATAGCACCCAACCTTGACACCCACAGCTGCAGTCCAAACACACACACACACACATGCAGGGATTGAGGGCATGGCGCTATGTTAAACACCACAATGCATTTGCATTCATTGTGGTGTGGATTTGTTGCTATAATAAGGCTGTAAAAATCATGAATATTCACACACACTTTAAGCAATTATGATAATCAGCATTATTCCTCGCCCCACCGCTATCTGTCACAGGAGGCAAAAAATAAATAAATAACTAAAACTAGGTTGCATAATTCTTTTGCTGAATTTTTCCCCCGTCTTATTTTCCGCTCATCCCTTTCCCGTCTGTCTTTGTCCGCCTCTTTGTGCTCCTCCGCCACGACGCTTCTCGGTTCCTCCTCCGCCTGTGTTTTTATCTCCGTCTTTCCTCGTATTTCCCTCTCTTCTTGCAGGCTCGTTCGGAGCTAAACTCCATTGTGCCCAATGAAGAGGAGGGGTACAATCCCGCAGTGAGAATGGCCCTTGGGTGCCGCGGAGCTGGCAGCAGTGTTGGTCTAATCTTCCGGGTCAGGCCTGCTTCTTTCATCTTCTCTCACTCGGAGCCCCGTGTGTTTGATGTGAACTTAGCTCAGGAATAACCGCTCTTTTCTTCTGCGCTAACCTGGATGCCGGAGCAGAGGAAAGCACTTTGTTGTTGTCCTCGGAGTCTCGCAATGCTGGAAGGAGTGCGGAAAACTTAATGAAAGCCTTTTGATCCAGACAGATATTAAAATGCGGGGCTCGGGCAAAGAGACCGCGAGCGAGCGCGTCCTATAAAGTGCAGGGATCGCAGAAATCAAAATGCAAATTGCAAAAGAACGGCAGGACGGAATTTTGGTTTAATTCACAGCCTTTGAAATTAATTACTTCAGACTTGACTGCAATTGTTTCAAGTTGTAGGTGGAAGAGAAAAGAATGAAGCAAAAAATCCTTTCAGTGCTGAAGTAGAAACACAAAACATCCCGGGAAGCCTTGCAGGGTTTGAATGATTAATTTCACCGGAGCTGTACAATGCGCGGCTAGCCGAACCTTCAAAGTCCACCTCCCTAAAAGCTGTTTGTCCAAAATGTTCTGACAAATTACCCCTCAGAAGTACACAAAAAGGGCTGAGCGTTCAAAAAAACTCCACAGGTGTTTTACTTTTTCTACTACTGTTTTGTCTTTTGTGAGTGTGAGTGTGTGTTTGTGTGTGTGTGTGGGGGGGGGGCAGTTTAATATGAATTATGCAATACAATTACAATTCATCCGGCCATTTTCCTGCCACTTATCCTCACTGGGGGTATGCTGGAGCCTATCCCAGCTGACATTAGGCAAGAGACGGGGTACGCCCTGGACTGGTCGCCTGGGTCGCACATTCATACCTATGAACAATTTAGAGTCCCCAATCAACCTAACGTGCATGTTTTTGGGGCGGAAACCGGAGTACCCGGAGAAAACCCACGCAAACCAATGGGGAGAACATGCAAACTCCACACAGAGATGCCCAAGTGAAGAATCGAACCCGTGTCTTCCAAATCTGCTGACTGTGTGGCCAACATGCTAACCACTCTGCCCAATTACAATTCATTTATTATCAATTACAGGCACAAATTTGCCAAACAGATGCTAACATAAATAGTGCTGCAATCGCCCAGGACAACTTAGCTTGCTGTAGGCAGTTTTATTTTGAAAAATGCGAACTAGCCGGCTGCGTTTAACAAGCTTGCACATGAAAGGCCGAATGAGCGACAGTCACATTTCCAGTGCAACAAAATAACACGGCTTGGTATGTCCAGTATTCGCTTTCATTTGCGTGTTCATTGGGTTTTCGTGTATTGTTTGAAAAAACGAGAACTAATATTCAATTCTGACATTCCACCATCGTAAAATTGTTTTTTTTGCATCGCAGCAACAAAGGAGGTTGTGAATTTTCCAATATGCAAATACCGGTATCTAACTAAAAAGCGCTAAATAGTGGCCGGAAAGTCCTATATTTACCTACAACTCCTTTTGCCAAAGCTGAACGTCAACTTTTAAGGTGGAAACAAAATAAAACCCAAAGGTCAAACAAACACCTATTTTCACAGGAAGCAAATGCACCTTGTTTTTTATTTTTATTTTTTATTTGACAAGCAGGCTGCCATGACGATAGCCCAAATCTCTGTGCGACAGCAGCACATTAACCCCTCTTGACCTTTTATTCTCACCTGTGATAAAAGAGGAAGAAGAGAAGGAGGAGAGGCCCCCCCTTTTTCCACAACGCCACACTTTCAAGCACCCGGGCACCAGCAGGCCCTTGAGAGCCTGCAGTCATTAGGAGTGCTTTATTCTCGGCGAGGTAGAGAAAAGGGGAGAAGAAGGAAGGAAGGGGAGCTTTTACTGCGGACGATAATGTACGGTCAAGACCGGAGACTTGCGGGCATCGGGTGAAGAGCGGGTCGGGAGAGAGGCGTTGCGTTCTTTACAAACAAGAAGAGCCAAGCGAAGCAGCTGCTTTTGGGACTTTTGTTTGTCTTTCATTTAAAGTGGAGAAAGGTAGGCTAAAGAGCTGTGGATAATTGGACCCGGCCACTGACTTACACACAGGGCTGTGGAGACACTTGACGGAGTTTCTCATCTTGCGTGTTTGATAGATCCTTCTGATTGATTCTTTACTTTGAGCCACACAAAATGAAACATAAGCAACGTGTATCAATAAAATCACGACAATCATGTATTATGAGTCATTCTTAGATTTCTATGTACTTTTTATGCATAAAAGAGAATTTTGATATATGTGATATATCGGATATTAGTCATGACGGTAATAATATTTAGTTTGGATACAAAGCGTCTTTATTAAGAGAGACCAAGAGCTTTGCGGACCTGTTACCAGAGAGGGGGCTGCGCCTTAGCAACACGACCACACTTGGCCAAGTGGGTTATGTTCTACATTAAAAGAAACTTGTCCGCCCTAATCTAGGGATGTTATTGTATGCATGTCCTATGCTGTGCATTAACAGAGACAAGATTTTGGAGATCTGTTGTGAAGAAATGGATGATCTCCTGCAACGGAGTCTATTTCACTATATGTGTCCTATACTGTGCATTAAAAGAGACAAGATTTTGGAGGTGTGCAACGAGGAGATGGATGTTTTCCTGCAACCAAGTGTCCACTTGTCTACCCTGATATTGTAATGTTATTGTATGTATGTCCTATACTCTGCATTAAAAGAGACAAGATTTTGGAGGTCTGTTGTGAAGAAATGGATGATCTCCTGCAACGGAGTCTATTTCACTATATGTGTCCTATACTGTGCATTAAAAGAGACAAGATTTTGGAGATCTGTTGTGAAGAAATGGATGATCTCCTGCTGCCGAGTCTCCACTTGTCAGCCCTAATCTGGGGATGTTATTGTATGCATGTCCTATACTGTGCATTAAAAGAGACAAGATTTTGGAGGTGTGCAACGAGGAGATGGATGTTTTCCTGCAACCAAGTGTCCACTTGTCTACCCTGATATTGTAATGTTATTGTATGTATGTCCTATACTCTGCATTAAAAG